>JAHLSL010013729.1:587947-633260 GCA_025920805.1 Petroica traversi
CCCCCTTCTAATAGGTACTCCCCCCCCTTTTTTTTCCTTTTCTTTGCTTTGTGTTAATCAGTGGAGTTCCAATGGAATTTATGGTTCTTTCCATTGTTTCTTTCATCTCTCAGTATCTAGCTTTACTTATCAGCCGACCCATAGTTTGTAAAGACAAATCTCTCATTCCTTTCAACTTGAACAAAATGTCCCATCAGTGATGTTCTCCATCTCTTATCACTCTCTCCAAGACATGGTCTGTTCTGTATCATGATGAGCTGTGTTTAGAGCTCTATGGCCATCACTTCACACATTCTAGTAGTTGACACAGGTCATGGTACTGCGGTGATCTGGATCACTGGTCTTTATTTTCTAGCTTTATTTTTCAGCTGTGTAATTTCCCTGATCAGGTGTGCCTTATGGCTGCACAAACAATTTTTTCCAGAACAAAAAGGGCAGAAATTATTTTAGTTGTGCCTGACCAAATCTTTCACTGGAGATAT
Source organism: Petroica traversi (assembly GCA_025920805.1). Taxonomy (NCBI): domain Eukaryota; kingdom Metazoa; phylum Chordata; class Aves; order Passeriformes; family Petroicidae; genus Petroica; species Petroica traversi. Next base: position 588,430 of record JAHLSL010013729.1, read on the forward strand.
AGAGCTGCCATTGTGAAAAGTCCAAGATTCTGTTTCTCATCCTTTTTTCCCTTCCAACATGAACATGCATGCAGTTTTCCTTAGGGTGTGCTTCTCTGTCTAGTAGCAGCAATGTTATGGATCCAAAGCTTTTGGAAGGCAGGAGGGGAATGGATAGTTTGACAGGAAAACACTTAGAGTAGCAGTGTTGTTATGCTGTGCCTTGCCTCACTTTCATTTATTGTTGCTTTCTTCTGTTCAGGGGGAAGGTCACCATGGTGCCATGGATGATAAGCTGTCTGAATTTTTTAATCAGTATTTTGGGCAATGTCTTTGTTTTAATTCTAAGATATGCCTTACTGATGGGAAAGTGTTTTATGTTTTGAAACTAAAGTTAGGAATAGACAAAGGGAAGTTACCTATGAGAAGGAAGAAGTTAATGATTTTTACCAGTTTTTCAAAAAACAGAAATATCCATGAATTGGAGAGGTGGTAATTTTAGTTCATGGGAAATAATGAAAAATATGAGGGAACGAAGAGGGAATGCAGTATTAAGAATATGTTTAATAAGATGGGAAGTAAAGGAATACAAGATCTGTAGAAATCTAGAAAAAAAATGGCTTTAAATATAGTCTAGAAATATGTAATTGAAGAGTTATCATTCATAGGGTGGTAGTGGCTGCTACAGTGATTTTAGTTTGTTTTACATATAAGGGATTGAAGGCAACTAACAGCAATTGGTAAAAAGCTGAAGCATTAGAAATAATTTGTCATGAAATGGGATCAAATATTAAAATGCATATTTCTATTATTAAAATGCATAATTCTATACTTTCTGCAATTGTTTTAGCTTGTGTTTCACAGTTCTGCTTTCTTTTTGCTATTAATCTTTAGGGGGAAAGGAACAGCGGCTTTGATGTCCTCTGTCATAACATGAAACATGGACATTTGTCAGCAAAAAACTTGGCAGGCTTTATAAGAGAAAGGTAAGTATTCGTCCTTGCTAATCCTGGCTCTTTAATATACAGTTTTTGTTTTTTATTTAAGTTTATCATTATGTATTACAGTAACACCTAAAACATAAAAATCAGCGAGCATTTAAAAATCTCTCATATCCTACAAGAACATTTAGGTTTATTCCATTCGCTTAGTACTGAATAATGATTTCTAAGTCACTGAATAGTAACTTCTATTAACAAGCTTCTAATTTTTAGGTTTGAATTAAAAGATGAATAAAAAGCAAGGAATGTCACAGTAGGTATCCATTAGTTTATTTAAATTAATCACAATTTTTCATCATGTTCAGAAGAAAAGCAATAATTTAAGTAGAAAAAAATTGACCATAGATGTAAAATTAGGGTATTAGCAAGTTCTAGTATGATCTTAAGAAGTTATACTTTTTGATTAAGGTTTTGAGAAACTAGATTGGTTAAAGAAAAGGGAGTGACATCTATGGACAAGAAAATAATTTGCACAAAATAACCCAGGTTGTTCTTTATGGGATGGAAAGGACAGAACTGAAATCTGAAAATGTGACAACTTTCTAAACAGATCTTTGTAGAAGATGACTCCTGCTGCTACTTTGAACATAAGAATGTCTGTTCTGGATTAAATGAATTATATGTCTGCTCCAGAATTCTGTCTTACTCAGTTGCCGATACCAGATAATACATGGAAAAAGCTTGCAAGAGGCTAATTGAGGACCTGTTTCAGTGAAGGTTGCTTGCAGTAAAAGCTGTCAAAATAACCAGCCTTTTCTTTCTGGAATTTTCCATCAAAACTTTAGTTTCAGCCCAAAATAGACCTCAATGAAGAATTTATTTTAAAATTTCCACAAAATTTAGCCATCATGGATCTGGCAGGTACTCAGTGACACTGACATTTGCATGGTTTCTAAGTAAGTTGAAATGGAGACAAAAATCTTTCCACTAAATGAAACAGGTGAATTCCAGGGTCCATATGTGGTGGGCAGTCTCCTGTTGGGAGGACTGCACAAACCAAGGAGTGTTGTTTCAAGAATCCCTGATTCCAGAGAACACATTATGAAGCCAGACAGATATCCGGATTTAGTGGATTCTGGATTTAGTGGAGGGATATCATGCTGTTGATGCTTAGTATGAAATGTTTAGGGCTTCATGAGCTGTGAAAAATGCTATATTTTTTTTCTAAACTGCTTTTAATATTGACTGTTAAAAAAGTTTGCCTTGTGCTATCTTTGTGTATGCCTGGATCTTTCCTTTGAAACCTGCTTTAATTCTTGGAATCAGTCCTTTTTTATATATATAGTAACATCATAGACTTAAGCTGTACATCACCTGGACACATGTAATTTTATTAGTTTTATATCTGTTGTGTTTTGATTCATCTCCACATTTAGATCTATCATTTGCTTGCTCACTCTTCTTATCTCCATTAAGTTGTATTCTTTGGGCATGCTTCATTTTTTTTCATACTGATCCTAAGGTTAAAGATCTTATGTAAATGGGTAAAAATAACTTGATGCTATGTCTGTCTTGGATTCTTTATTACGTTGACATAAATAAAACTTGACAGTTCATTCTACATAAAATTGCTGGTAAAAAGAATGTGGCATTCTAGTTTATTTTTCATTCTATCAGTTTTTTCAAATGTGATTTTAAATGAGACATGCCTTTACAATCAGTAAATATTTGGACCTTTCTCCACATATTAAAAATGTTTTAGCTGAAGTTTCTGAGAGATCAAGAAATGTAGTTTCTCTTGTTGTGAATAGATCAGGACATGCCACAGATGTGCAACCATCTTATCTACAGCAATTTTTGTAAAACATAGGAAAATTTTTGGTTCTACTTACCACACTGAGATTCACTAGAATCTTAGCACTAAATTTTAATTTATTTGATAAGGCTTCAGTATACTTCCTTAAGAACAACTTGCCCTGGAATTAGAAAATATCTGTGATGCACACCTGCAGCAATAACTTCAGACCTTTCCAGTGATCCTCTCTGCATCAGATACTAATCATGATATCTGTTCTGTTGTGTCTTCTTCAGCTCTGCTTTATTGATCCATTAGGTATGCCAGGCTGCCATTAAAAAAAAAAAAAAAAAAAGTCAAAGACATGCTTCTTTTCAAGTTAAGGGTGCATTTCTGATCAATCTCAGTCTAAGCTAGTGGCACCTTGTGGCATAAAGTTTGTAGTTTCAAAGAAATAAATGGACTTTAAATATTTGCTGTCCTTGCCTCAGTAAAAATGTTTGAGTGTCCATATCTAGGCAGTGACATCCACTACCACTGTGAAGTTACTGCAGTATGTCAGTTTTATTTCTCAGGAAATAAATATGGTTCAATAGCACACATTCATTCATGTGGGTAAAATTCTTCATCTCAGAGTTTGTATTGGGCAGTACTCCAACAGTGTTTTGCAAGTCTGATTGTCTTGACTGTATTATTTTGCATCTTTGTTTATTGAAAAGAAATGAATTGCTCACAATTATCTGTTCTTCTCCTTTAATCTGAACATTATTGTGCAGTACCTATTTCTGCTAGAAATACGCAAGTAGATGAGCAAGATACATTAGGAACCTCCTAGATCTAGTGTTTTTATGCACTACTTAAACCTCATTTTCTGAGCTGTTCCCTATTGTGTTGGTTTTGCACAGCCTGGTTTTTAGTAGCGAGGGGTCACAGGGGTGACTTCTGTGAGAAGCTCCTAGAAGCTTCCACCATGTGGAGCAGAGCCAATCTCCGATGGCTCTGAAGATGGACATGCCACTGGGCCAATTAGAGATGTTGGTAATGCCTCTGTGATAACATGTTTAAGAAGAAAATCAAAACAAAGAAGGGCACTGTTAATTCCAGCTAGAGAAGAGGAGGTGGTAAGAACATGTGAGGGAAACAACATGGAGACACCAAGATCAGTGAAGGAGGGGGAGGAGGTGCTCCAGGCGCCAGAGCCAAGATTCCTCTGCAGGCTGTGGGGAGGACCATGGTGAAGCAGGCTGTCCCCCTGCAGCCCATGGGGATCCAAGGAGAATGCAGAGGTCCACCCGCATCCCATGGGGGAGGTGCCCATGTCAGAGCAGGTGGATGCCTGGAGGAGGCTATCATCCAGTGGAAGACCCAGTGGAGAGAGGGGGCCCTTGCTTCCAAGCTGGAGCAGCCTGTGCTTGGAGGACTGCACCCCGTGGAAGAGTGACCCATGTTGCGAGAGTTTTGGGAGGACTGTGTGCCCATGGAGGGATTCATGATGCAGCAGTTTTGGGAGGACTGCTGCTCGTGAGATTGGAACCATGCTGGAGAAGTTCACAGAGAACTGTCTCCTGTGGTGTAGTGGTTTGAGACCCCACAGCATAGCAAGGGAAGGACTCCTCTCCTAGAGCAGCAGAAGAAAACCTTGGGTGACAAACTGACCAAAACTCCCACGTCCTGTGTCCCTGTGCTGTTGGTGGGAAGGAGGTAGTGATTGGGGGAAGAAAAGGTGTTTTTAAGGGCTTATTTTACTTCTCATTATCCTCCTCTGATTCTGTTAGTAATAAATTCACTTTGTACCTTTAAGTTGAGCCTGTTTTGCCCTTGGAGTGTTTTCTCCTGGTCCTTACCTCACCTTATGAACCGTTCATTAATTTTTTCTCTCCTTTGCCCAGCTGTGGCAGGGGAGGGTGAGTGAGTGACTTTCATGGGTGCCTGGGGTTTGGCCAGTGTCAAACCACGACACCTATGAAAACTAAACTTGCACATACTTGCAATTTCTTCATGTCTGTTCTTCCATTCCTTCGGAACATATTGGCCAGTTTTATTCAGATATGGAAGAATAGGCGAGTGAAAACTGAAAATTTCTGGCTAGGTAAAGGAGAGACATCTGAATTGGTGATGATAATATTGCCTTTTCCCCCAACCTGGAAAAGAAACTCAAGATCATTTTAGCAAGGAGGTAATATAAAAGGGGATCTTTATTTTGAAGGCCTTCAGGAGCAGTTATGGAAAGGTGTCCATAAAAGCCCACCCCTCTAGGGGTGAGTACATGTTTATAGGTTTTAGGAAATTAGCATATTTGATTAAAAGCACCAATTAGGAGGACAAGTGGTGATTCAATTCCCCCCCCCAAGTCAAGTCCCTTCTCTGGAGATCCCCCCCCCCCCCAGCACTGGATGTACTTTGTTTATGAAAATGTATCTCAAAGAACTGTTCTCAACCTTGGTTCCCAGGAAGAACTGAGATAGGTGTTTTGTACCCCCCAGGGCTTGGAGCTCTGGAATTTGTTTTGTCTTTCTGCCTAGGGAAAGACCATGGAAAAGTACTGGGAAAACTAGCTACTAATACAGTAGGCTACAAAGCTACAAATATATGTGCAAATAGTACAGGGAACATATATAAAAAAAAGGCAGAAACCAAATGCAATCAATAATTACAAAACACTGGAGTACTGTCAAACATGAGATACAGTTGTCAGCTGGTCAGTCAGCATTGCTAGAGTCTCCAGAAGAATAACCAAAAGATTTGCTTTAGTTTAAAAGAGTGGCATAAAAGAGAGAAAGATAGTTGAGTATATTTGGATGTACAGACTGCTTAGGACACAAAGGACGTCTGGATGAACTCTGAAAAAAAACCCCTGGACATCCCTAGAAGGAGATTTCCCCTTTGGCTGTGTTCAGCTAGTCAATACCAATTCAGTTTTTAACTGTGGTGTTTCACTTTTTTCTCTTTTGACTATTTGTTAATGGTTTAGTACTAAAAGAAATTAAGGACAATTGGATCTATGGTTCTTTAGTGCCTTTTGTCCAGCTATTCTGCTACTGCTTTCTAGGAGGTTCAGCTACATCTCCTGAATGAGCAGATTGTCTGTCACAAAATTCACTCTGTTGAAAAATCTTCAGGGAGGCAGAATATTTGCTGAAATGTAGGTATCTTTGTTCTAGTCTTGATAAAGCATGTAGAAATTATCTTTTTAACAAAGTTAACATGTAAGAAGATTATACTTCCCCTGTAGTGATGTCCTGGGTTGACCATATGATCTTTGTATCCTCAATCGTCCCTCCTGCTTATGCTGGATATTAAGCTCTGCGGCTTTAAGTTAGGCCCAGAGAGACAGAGAGAGTGAAAGCTGAGGGGAAAAAAAAAAAACCGCACAGTTTGTCTGCAGGAGTTACACCTTACTCCCCCGGAAAATCCTTGAGAGACTGCGTTCCAGCGGGACAGTGATATTTCACTCTCTCTCGGTCTGTGTGCTCTGGGAGCTCATGGCGGAGGGTTTCCTCGGATCTTTCTCGGCTTTTTGCAGGGAGAGACTTTGTTTCTTTTTCTGTTTTTTTTTTCTTCCTCCTGGGACTGGTTGGCATCTTGGTGGTCCAAGACATCAGGACAATCCCCCGGGGGGCCCCCCCCTGATTTCTGCAGCTGGGCCCGGCCATCAGCCCTTGCCACTGGAGGGACTGAGACTGACCCAGCCACGGACTCTGGTTTACCATCTCTTCAGAGGAAGGAGAGGTTTCATTGTTTTCCTATTATCCAAATTTTCTATGCTTGTGAATATTCTATTTGTTAAATAAATAGTTTTTTCCACTTTTCTCTAAGGAAATTTTTCCCAAACCTGTGTGGGGGAGGAGTGGTTGGAATCGGCTTTTTCTAGAGGAGACCCCCCCAGAGGTTTCCTCCTAAATTTTGCCCTAAACCAGGACAAGTGATTTTTTTGGTGGATTTTTTTTTGGTTGTTGTTGTGGGTTTGGTTTTTTTTCTTTAAATAATGATAAGATTTTGTAGGTGAACTGTCTTCTGTGCATTTGATGCCTTTTTCCTGGTCTTAGGATAAACAAAGCTAGACACGGTTAGAGGGTTGGGGGTCATTTACCTCGATATTTTATTAGGATTCTGTTCCATGCATCCACTTCACCCAGGTGACAGCGTCACAATGCACACCCACCGTCAATCACGTACACAACTTATAGACTTTACACATTAGCATATCTAACAAGAGGCCCAATAATGGGGCTAGGATGGGCTAACCTCTAGTTTACAGAATCTGTCCTACTAGGGGACCTTGGCTTCTTAAGATAGTAGAATGTTTGGTCTCCCTGGCTCTGCAGTTCTGGGGTGTTTAGTCTCAGGGCCTGCAGGACACCTATAGAACACTAAGCACCAGACTAAGTGAAGGATTACAAGTATGCATGCTAATACTTGTGGATATGCAGAACTGTGTAAAAGGTACATAAAAGAAAAGACAAAAATCATTTCGGCATCACATTTAACACCTTTAAACATTTATTTGTAAGAAACCACTGTGCTCAACTAGGAACTGAATAGGCATTGATGGCTTTTCTGCAGAAGTCTTTCAAACATTTTTTTGCACCAGTTGTCTAAGTGTCATAAAACTGAAACTGCTTGATCAGAAAAAGCTGACAATGCACATATTCATTTCAGTTTAAGTGTTTAACAGATTCCAAAGACAGATTTTCAGATCAGTGAAAATTAATTTACTCAGATGTTCATAGTATGTTACCAGTACATCAGAATGCTCTGGGAAGTCAACTGATAAAACAAATGCAGATATACATGCTACACGGGTTAGCAACAGTGCGTTTTTCTGGTTTGTATTTGTAATCATCGTATGTGGATAGTATGTAGTAAGTTAGGGAACTCCAGTTTTGTGGAGATTGCTGCAAAGGAAAGTGTGGATTTTGGTCAGAAAGCTTGTGTTAAAAAAAAAAAAAAAAAGCAGAGTTCTCAAATCTATAAACTTTGGTAGAAACTAATTATAATTAAGCAAAATGTATTAGTCATCATGATAATTAAAAAAAAGTGTCTCTTCTTGGTTGTTGACATTTAAGCCCAGCTGGCAACTAAGCAGCATGCAGCCATTCGCTCAAATTCCCCCCCATCTTCCTGGTGGAATGGGAACAGAATCAAAAGTAAAAAAAGTAAAATAGAATAATAATAGTAGTAAAATATAATAAATAATAGTAAATTATAATTATAATAAAAGGGAAAGAAAAACAAACAAGTGATGCACAATACAATTGCTCACTACCCACTAACAGATGCCAGGCCCTGTTCCTAAACTCAAACTCCCCCAGTTTATACACTGGGCATGATGCTCTATGGTGTGGAATGTACCTTTGGCCAGTTTGGATCACCTGTCCTGGCTATGCTTCCTCCCAGTTTTTCTTTTGTGCACCTTGTCATTGGCAGAGCATGAGACACAGAAAAAAAAATTCCTTTACTTAGGATAAAAAGGACTTTGCATCAACCAAACTACTACTGTGGTATCTATTATTCTCATTCTGAATCCAAAACACAGCACTGTAGCAGCTACTGAGAAGAAATTAACTCTATCCCAGCTGAAACCAGGATATTGGTGTATGTACATATGTGCTTGTTGCTGTGCAGTAAATAAGAATTCCAAACCTTGGAAACTTTTTTTTCAGATCATCAAGAATACTTTGGAGGGTTTTTTTGACTACCCTTTCAGTGAAGAAGTTCTTTCTGATGCCCAGTCCAAACCTCCTATAGAACAGCTTGAGGCCATTTTCTCTTGTCTTGTTGCTGGTTGCCTGGGAGAAGCCAATCCCCAGGTTGCTACAACCTCCTTTCAGGCAGTTTTAGAGTGATAAGGTCTCCCCTGAGCCTCCTTTTCTCTAGGCTAAACAACCCCAGCTCCCTCAGCAACTCATCATCAGACTTGTGCTTCAGACCCTTCATGAGCTCCATTGCCCTTTTTTGGACATGCTCCAGCCCGTAAATGTCTTTCTTGTTGTGAGGGGCCCAAAACTGAACACAGTACTAGAGGTGTGGCCTCACCAGTGCCGAGTACAGGGGGACAATCACTTCCCTCAGCCTGTTGGCCACATTATTGCTGATCCAAGCCAGGATGCCATTGGCCTTCTTGGACACCTGGGCACATGCTGGCTCATGTTCAGCTGCTGTCAACCAGCACCCCCAGGTCCTTTTTCACCAGGCAGCTTTCCAGCCACTCTGCCCCCAGCCTGTAGTGCTGCAGGGAGTTGTTGTGACCCAAGTGCAGGACCTGGCACTTGGCCTTGTTGAAACTCATGCCGTTGGCCTCAGCCCATTAATCCAGTTTGTCCAGATCCCTCTGTAAAGCCTTCCTACCCTCAAGCAGATCAACACTCCTGCCCAACTTAGTGTTATCTGTGAACTTACTAAGGGTGCACTCGATCCCTTCCTCCAGGTCATTGATGAAGATATTAAACAGGATTGGCCCCAATACTGAGCCCTGGGCAACACCACTAGTGACCAGCTGCCAACTAGATCTAGCACTATTCACCACCACTCTCCAGGCCTGGCCATCCAGACAGTTTTTTACCAAGCTGAGATTACACCTGTCCACACCATGGGCAGCCAATTTCTCCAGGAGAATGCTATGGGAAGCAGTGTCAAAGGCTTTACTGAAGTCCAGGCAGACAACATTCACAGCCTTTCTTTCATCCACTAAGTGGGTCACCTGGTCATAGGAGGAGATCAGGCAGGTCAAGTAGGACCTGCCTTTCATAAACCCATGTGGGCTGGGCCATGTTCCATGGTTGTTCTGAACATGCCATGCCCTATGATGGCAGTCAAGATGGTCTCCTCCATGACCTTCCCTGACATCAAAGTCAGGGTGACAGGCCAGTACTTCCCTGGATCCTCCTTCTGAAACTTCTTATAGATTGACATCACATTTGCTAACTCACTGTCCTCGTTTGAGAGACAGGTGTCTGCTAGGGAAGGCAGGAACCTCCCTTGGAATGTAAAATGTAAAACCCTTTCCCTCCGAATTGTTATAAATTTGAAATCAAGGGGCTCTCAGGCAGAGATATGAGGATAGGAATAACAATTCTTTACTAATATGTAAAACAAAACTAACAAATAACAACAACAACAACAACAAAAAAACCCTAAAGGCATAAACCCACAAAACAGAATCAGACACCCAGTACCAGCCTGCTCGGCCTCAGGCACTTTTCCCTGCGGTGCAGTTCCAGTCACAGCCGGCAGGGGCGCTGGTGGCTCCCTGTGGGCAGGGCGGGTGCGATGATTCCCCCGCGGCTGCAGGGGGCGCTCCGGCACAAGCCCAGGTGACACGAGGGAATGGGGGCTGAGCTCAAGGCACGGAGGGGTGGAGGAAAGGCTTTTCTTCACAAGCCCTCGGGGCAGCGATGTCGGTGCCGCGGCAGGATCCCCGGGAACAGCGAGATTGGACAGCAGGAGGTCCCAGCAGTCGGGGGCTGTGAGGCTGCAGCGAGATGGGACAACAGGAGGTCCCAGCAGGCAGGGGTTTGAGGTTACAACGTAGCAAAGTCTCACAGCAGGGAGCGGAGCAGGATAAGCAGGGAAGGACAGGGCAGCCCCTCGGCAGGGCACGGGGGAAGGGAGAAAAACTCACAGCAGAGGGGAGACCAGGTCCGTGGGTGGCCGGTCCGTCCCTTTAGCAATCAGCAGCTCTGGGCACTCTGCTCCGAGATCCCCCAGGAAGTGAGAGGGCAACAGCTGTCTCGTCTTGCCTTTTTACCAGCCCAAATCTCGCGTTATCTCTGCCCCCTGAGAAGAAGCTTGCCTCACTCTGGCTTGGCTACCTTCTTTTGTTTCCTTAAGTACCCAACCATTAGCTCCTTAGCAACTTATGGGAGAAAAAATTCCTTAAGAAAAAGAAAAGGAAGAAATCCAAACCCCAACACTCACAGATACCTGGAACTTCCTTCGTTGACCAGGACTGAATGATTGACTAAATGATTGAAAGTGACTTGGTGAACTCTTCTGCCAACTCCCTCAGTTCCCTTGAGTGGATCCCATCTAGCTCCATGGACTTGTGGGTGTCTAAATGGCACAGCAGATCACTGACCATTCTCTCTTGGATTATGGGGGCTTTATTCTCCTCCCTGTCTCTGACTTCCAGCTCACGGGTTGAGTACCCTGAGGACAATTGGTCTTGGTCTTAAAGACTGAGGCAAAGAAGACATTAAGTACGTCAACCTTTTCCTCGTCCTTTGTCACTATGTTTCTCCCCACATCCAACAAAGGATGGAGATTCTTCTTGGCCCTCCTTTTGTTGCTGATGTATTTGTAGAAACGCTTTTTATGTCTAAGGTGCCAGTTCTGATGGCCCCCCTCCTTTCTTCTGAGAACTGAAAATTCTTTGATTCCTCTTGATTTTCTAGTTGATGCTTCCCCATGTAAACAAGTGATAACACTATTCTATTAGTCATGATTTTAATTTTTTTTCTCTTGAAAATTGCATAATATAACTATATCTTTTCTGAGTACATTTTATTTTAATTCATTTTGTTAAAAACTAGGTCCTTTTTCTGTTAAAGTTAAAAAGTTTTTAATAAAAAATCAACAAGAAAAGACAAGGCAAAGGAATTACAGCGTCCCTGGACGCTGGGTGCACTTGGCACAGAGCCAGAACACACCTCTCCCAGAGAGAGACTTTCTTTATATACTTTTTTTACTGTTACAGCTTGTTGTATAATTCTAATGAAGTTCTTTTGAAGAACTCAGTTAATCTGTCCATCTGTATAGTCCTTTATCAATCCCCGGCAGAGGAGTCACTTATCCAGGAACATCTTGTTAAAAAGGAGGTCCTTTTCTGTTAAAGTTAAAAGGTTTTTAATAAAAAAAAATCAACAAGAAAAGACAAAGACAAGGCAAAGGAATTACAGCGTCCCTGGACACCAGGTGCACTTGGCACAGAGCCAGAACACACCTCTCCTAGAGAGAGACTTTCTTTAAATACTTTTTACTTTTACAACTTGTTGTACAATTCAAATGAAGTTATTTTGAAGAATTAAGTTAGTCCTTTATCAATTCCCGGCAGAGGAGTCTCTTATCCAGGAATATCTTGACAGAGGTAGAAGTTTGCATAGTTGTTGGCAGAGGAGTCTCTTATCCAGGAATATCTTGGTAGGAGTAAATCGCCTTGCTTGAGGGGGGGGGGCTTGTGAGCAATGTTAGTTATTTCTCAACTATTAAGTAAAACTAGAATGGCTACATTTCTACACAAACACTGCTTCTACAAGGATCAATATTATATACATAGTATTCATTATTTGCGAAAAACCAACACTATAATATGCATTTATAACAAACCCCCGTTTTCCTTTTTATAATTCATTTGGTTTGATCAATAATTCTTTCTTTCTTTGCTCATTTCTTTCATAGATCCGTTTTGCTTCTTCAAAGGGGTCTTCTATATCAATTTGTTTCTTTAACACCATTACTTTTTGTGCTGTCCCAGATGTAGCCAATTTTGGGTCCATAGGCATTGTTACTACTTGCATATTTTGGACTACGCTGGTGATTAGTCGAATAAAACAAGGGATCAAGTAAGGAAGGAATATCAACCCAGCTGTAGTGCATAAAAGGAAGAAGCCTAATTTCTTCCACCATTCTATTCCTAATAAATTATCCCACCAGCTAGCTTTTAGTATTGATTCCCATTTTTGGACTGGTACATGGGCTATTTTCCTAATATCTTTGGCTATATCTAGGACGGCATTTCCATTGTCATCTATGTTCAAACAACAATCTGATGTATTGAATTTTCCACAAACACCTCCTTCCTCAGCTAACAAATAGTCTAAAGCCAACCTCTTTTGATACACTGCACTTCTGGTTTGGCTTTGTTGTTTTGCTATTAATTCCATTCCCTGGGAAGTTTTGTTTGATATGATTTCTACTACTGCTTGGAGTCTTATAAGACGGTTTAGCATATAAATGGGGGTTCGGTATCCCCAGCTCCCATCTTGTGCCCAAGTGGCTGGCCCATATGTTTCTAGTATGCGTTCAGCAGGCCACTCCTCATCTCCCCATCTTTGAGATCCTCCAACCCACTCCCTCTTTTCCCTTTTGAGGTCATCATACACTGATACTCCTAATTTATTTCCTTCTTGCTTTGGTAGAAGAAAAAATCCTGGCTGTATGATTCCTAGAGTACAGCTCCCTTTCCACCGGGAGGGGAGTTTTGGGTATGCCCTTTTTCCACAAATCCAAAATAAAATAACTGGTGTCTTCCAGTAATCATCTTCCTGTCGATCTATATTTTCCTAAAATTGGGATATCTTTGGAATACCAAAATAGGGATTCTTACCTGTATCATTACATTGAAAAAGTTTGACTTCACTTTTATACTTGCAATTTTTTTCTGTTACTTTGTTATGTGTCCAGTACAGAGTTGGTGCTTCTGGGATCTAATGTGTAAAAGTTCCATTACTAATTTTATATCTCTTACAGGGAGTATGTCCTACTTCATTAACAAAATTCTTCCCTGTGCGCCAGAGACATTCTTCTCCAATTACTGTCGAGCTTAAAATCCATCCCTCTGGTCGCGTTCCCCCCTTTACGTTTGTCCGGTTCCATTTAAGGAGTTCAACAGGGCCCAAGCTACTGCCTTTCCATGGCCATTCCTCTGTCATCAAAGCCCCCCCACAGACCCAGCAGTTTGTTATATTAAGTTCTTTACTTATTCTTTCTCCCAATTCCACAAAAAGGTTTTTTCTAGGTTCTGAGATATCTAGTTCTTTTTCTAATTGTTGTTTGAGTCTTGTATACCAATCTTGGAGTGGTTTTGATGCAGATGGCCGTGTGGGTTTTACCTTTTTGGTTACTAGTTGTTCTTTTACTAAATCCTGGACTTTACCTGTAAGGATAAATGCGAAACAAACCCATTTTTCCACTTTTGGACATTTACTTCCTAACCTACTACCACTGTTTCCTAAGTTTTCCGTAATCCAATATTTTTTCTCATTATGTACACAGGTACGTAATTTGGATGAGTTAAAGCAGTGACTGTTGATATGAGTGTGAGAAATAAAAAAGGAACCTCGGTGTCTTTCTATGTAAAGCTTGCGGTAGCACGGACGACATAATTGGGCTGGTGTCACAAAAGGGAGAAGAATTAGTGACAGAAAAAGGAACAACAGAGGTCCAGTATGGCTTATACCCCCACCTCCCATGCCTATGGGGTGGCAACCCACAGCAGGTGTATCTGATCTTCTTGGTGGCGAGTACAGTGGCCAATCTGGTCTTGCCCTCTATTTCTTGGTCACTTTCTAATTTCCCAGTAAACAGCTTTTTATATCCTTTAGTTGTAATTTCCCACTGTTCCTCTGATATCTCATACTCAACAGACACCTGTACTATGGCACTTGACACTTCTTACAATGAGTGTTTTTCCCGTTAGCTGCAATAACAATTTTTCTTACAATTTAAACATTTACATTTATAATTTAAATATTTACAAGTTACAGGCTAAGGTCAAAGTATGAGGGCCTTCTGGCCAAAACAGTCCAAATCCTCTTGTTTGAAGTGAAAGTGTCCTTCTCCAAGGAGGATATTGAAAGTTTCTCAGAGTTTGTCCAGGCAGTACCTGAGACCACTGGTATAAGTTATGGCTTTACTTCTCGATTAGATGTATTCCCTTGTCCCCGCTTGAGAGTCAGTTTGGTATCACCTGGTTTGGAGATTATGATCCACTCTTTAGGTTCTTCCACCGGACCTTTGATTCTGCTGGCATGGACCCATCCTCTTTCTCTGATTCGGATCGCAGTCTCAGTTGTCAGAAGTACCTGAAAGGGACCTTCCCATTGTGGGGTTAAACATTGCTCTTTCCATGTTTTCACTAGTACCCATTCTCCTGGATGGATATTATGGATTTTGAATTCTAAAGGTGTGGTTTGGGGAATTAACCCTTTTAACCGCAATTCTTCAAGTGTTCTTGCAATTGTGGTGACGTATTTCCTAACACTTATTTCCCCCACTTCATAGGTAGCAGTTTCATGTTGAGTGGTCAAAAAGGGTAACTCAAATATCATTTCATAGGGTGACACCCTCAGGTCTGATCTGGGTTGTGTTCGAACCCTTAATAAAGCCAAAGGCAAGTATTTTACCCATGACATCTGGGTTTCAATCATTAATTTTGTTAGAGTTCTTTTTAGGGTCTGGTTCATCCTCTCCACTCGACCTGAACTCTGAGGATGCTACGGGGTGGGTAATTCCCATCTTATTCCCAAGGCTTGAGTTATTTGCTGTAAGATTTTTGAGGTAAAATGTGTTCCTCTATCTGAGTCTATTTTGTTAACCATTCCATACCTAGGAATGATTTGTTCCAAAAGGGTCTTACACACCACGTTAGTTGTAGCTCTGGCGGTAGGGACAGCTTCTACCCAGTGAGTCAAATGGTCTATTATTATCAATAAAAATTTCCACCTCTGTACTTGGGGAAGCTCAGTAAAATCCACTTGGATACTTTGAAACGGTCGCAGAGCTAACTCACAGCCTCCTAATGGTGTTTTTCTCATTATCTTTCTATTTACTTTTTGACAAGTTATGCATTTCTCGGTCACTTGCTTTGCTACCCCAAAAATCCCAATACACCCATAATTCCTTAAAAAGTGATCACACAAGGCTTGAGTACCCCAATGAGTTCTCTGATGTATATTCTCTAATATTTTCCTAGTAAGAGGTTTATTAAGTAGCTGCCTTCCATCAGGAAGTTTCCATTTCCCAGACTGATCTTGTTCCCCTCCTATCTTACTTATTGCTTTCTCTTCTGCTTCACTAAATTTTGGGATTTCTAATTCTTCTTGGTCTGGGGTTAAGATTGACATAACTCTTTTGGTCCCATTTTCAGCTGCATCCTTAGCCTCTTGGTCTGCCAAATTATTCCCTCTTATTTCTGGGGTCATCCCCCTTTGGTGCCCTTTAATATGTACCACAGCTATCTCTTCAGGTAATTTTAATGCCTCTAAGACCTCTAAAATAAGTCCCTCATGTGTTAGTCCCTTTCCCTTTGAATTTAAAAAATCCCCTTTCTTCCCAAATTTTTCCAAAGGTATGTACTACTCCAAAAGTATATCTTGAATCAGTATATATAGTCCCTTTCTTTTGTGCTAAATATTCTAATGCCCTTTTTAGAGCATATAACTCACAAGATTGAGACGACCAGTTTGAAGGTAATTTCCCTTTTTCTATAGCTTGCATATTTTTCCCATCAACCAAGGCATATCCTGACATCCTCTTTCCTTCCAAACACCTAGATGAGCCATCTACATAAATTTTCTCTCCTTCTGGGAGGGCCAGTTCTGCTAGATCCTCTCGAATTTTAGTTTGGTATTGTATAACCTCCAAACAGTTATGTGTTAAGTCACTTTTTGGTTCCCCATATAGGAATTGAGCTGGATTCACACTTTGGTTCACTTCGAGCGTCAGGTCATCACTGTCTATCAGAATTGCTTCATATTTTAATATTCTAGAATCTGTTAGCCATTTTTCAGCTTTTTGGTTTAAAACAGCTCTTACTGTATGGGGTGTATATACAATCAGTTTACTTCCAAAAGTGAGTTTACGGCTCTCTTCTACCAAGATAGTAGTAGCTGCTACAGCTTGAATACACACTGGCCAGCCATGACTCACTGGATCTAGCAATTTTGATAAATAAGCTACTGGCTTTTTCACACCTCCCCATTCCTGCACTAAAACTCCGTGAGTTATCCCACTTTCCACATTTACATACAGATGAAAAGGTTTTTCTAGTGAAGGTAAGTTCAAGGCTGGTACAGAAGCTAGTTTCAACTTCAGTTCCTTTAATTTATTATCATCTTCCTCGGTCCATCTTATATCCTCTCCTTCAGTCAATTTTTCATATAAGAATTTTACTGCCTGGGTGTATCCTTCAATCCATAGTCTGCAATATCCCAGTAGTCCAAGCAGTCTCCTAACTTCCTTTTTTGAAGAAGGTGCAGATAGAGATAAAATCCCTGACACCCTCTCAGGATTCAACCTTCGCATTCCTTTACTTATCAAGTGACCAAGATATTTCACCTCTGATTCCACAAATTGCAATTTCCTTTTTGACACCCTTAACCCTTTTCCCCCAAGAAAATTCAAAAGTTTTATAGTTGCTTCTTTAACTTCTACTTCAACAGTTCCTGACAGTAAAAGGTCATCAACATATTGGATCAGTTGTATTCCAGGGTGAGTGGGAAAAGTTTGTAATATTTCTTCTAAAGCTTGCCCAAACAGATTTGGAGATTCAGAAAAACCTTGGGGTAACTTGGTCCATCTAAATTGTTGCTTCCTCCCAGTATGTGGATCTTCCCATTCAAAAGTAAAAATATTCCGGCTTTCCTCTGCTAATGGACAAGCCCAAAAAGCATCTTTAAGATCCACTACACTAAACCACTGATGCTGAGGTGGGACTTTACTTAACAGAGTGTAGGGATTGGGTACCACTGGGTGACGGGTACGAGTTCTTTTGTTCACTTCTCTCAAATCTTGTACTAATCTGTAATTCCCATCAGGCTTTTTTACTGGTAGGATAGGGGTATTATGGGGAGACATACAGGGTTCTAATGTTCCATCCTTTATTAATCCTTCTATTATTGGCTTTAAGCCTTTTCTTCCTTCTAAAGATATCGGGTACTGACGTATACGGATGGGACATTCTTCTTTATCAATCGTGACTCTTATAGGGTCAATATTCAAACCTCCTCTATTCCCTTCTCCAGCCCAAACCTTTTTATTTATTTTCTCCTCATCTTCTTGGCTAAGTTTTAACACTTTAGCCG
Source organism: Petroica traversi (assembly GCA_025920805.1). NCBI lineage: Eukaryota > Metazoa > Chordata > Aves > Passeriformes > Petroicidae > Petroica > Petroica traversi. The sequence goes on from JAHLSL010013729.1 coordinate 605,946, forward strand.
TCATTTTCCCCTCTTCAGGTATAACCCCTATTCCCAACTGTATTTGTAAATCTCTCCCCAGTAAGTTGCAACCTGCTCCTGGAACTAATAAGACATCTCTCATCCCTATTCTGTTTTCCCCTTCAATCACTACATTTTTAATAACAGGAACTTTAAACCCTTCACCTTTTGCCCCTGTCACTTTCACAGTGTCATTACTGATATTACAACCCTTTGGAATATTTACAATACACGTTCTCTCTGCTCCAGTATCCACAATAAATTCTAATACTTCTTCTTGGGGGCCTACTTTTAAGGTTATCATGGGCTCTAGGTGGTACTTATCCCCCAGGAGATAGAGCCCATGACCCCCCTATTCTTCCTTGGGGTTTATTTCCTTGAATACCTCCAGGTTCTTTTTTAGATGTGGACTCTCTTTTATAGTGTCCCTTTCCTCTGCAGTAGAAGCAGACATTTTTCGTTTGCTCCTGAGGTTTTAATTGTGCAGAGGTTTTGTTTCCCCTCCCCCCTTTACCCTTAAAACTTGAATATTTAGGGGTGGTATCTGGAGGCTTCAAATTCTGCTGGAAATTGTTTTTTCTCATCATGGCTATCATGATTTTTGCATCCACTTTAGTTTTTTCTTCATCCCTCCTTACATAAACCTTTTGACCCTCTTTTAGTAATTAATTTAATGATTTATCATGCCAGTCCTCAATCCTTTCCAGCTTTCTTTTAATGTCTGGCCAGGCATGAGTGACAAAGTTAACTTTCAATGAGGTTTGGCCTGCTAGAGTTTCAGGGTCTATTCCAGAGTATTGCTTCATGTTCTTTCTAAGCCTTTCCAGACATTCAGTGGGAGTTTCTTCTTTCCCTTGTCTTCCCTCAAAAGCTTTGCTGACATTTTGCCCTCTGGGTGCTGCTTCTTTAATCCCCCTGGTTATCAGATTACGATAATCATTCATATGTCCTCTCCCTATTTCCTCATTATTATTCCAGTTTGGGGGTGCCAATGGCATTTTCTGGTCCCCAGCCGGACCTTGTAAATTTTCTCTTTCCCAAATTCTCATCCCAGCAGCTCTAATCATATGCCTTTCTTCCTGAGAGAATATTATATTCATTATGGATTGTATTTCCTCCCAGGTGTAAATATTAGGGCCCAAAAATTGGTCTAATTGTTCGGCTGTTCCTAGGGGATCTTCCAATAACCCTTTAATTTCTTTTTTAAAAGCCCTTACTTCTGTAGAAGTTAGGGGAGAGTTCACAAAGCCAGTCCCTCCTTGCGCCTGCCCCATGGGGACTTCTCGCAAAGAAAATAATTTGGCCCCTTGTTCCCGGGTTTTCTGTTCCTCCTCCTTTATAACCTCATTCCTTTTATTCAGGGTATCGGCAGGAGAGATGTTAGTAAGCTGCCTTTGGTTTTTAATGGAATTTCTGGTATTCTGGTACGGCGCAGAATTCAGAACTACGGGAGTGTGGCTAGAAGTGGGCTGGGAAGCCGGGACCATCCCCACGGAGTCCTCCAGTAATGCCGTGGGAAGAGCCGAGGCAGCCGGGATAGTAACGGAGGCAGGAGCTCCTGATATGGGTGGGGGGTTTGGGGTTCCCGAAAAGTGGGTCCCTGGTACGGCAGGGGATGGGGCTGACGGACCCAGTGCGGGAGGAAAAGAAATTCCAGCCCCCTGCCCGAGAAGAAATGGGTTAGGAGGTCCCGGCGGGAAGGGCGGGGGCTCTAATATGCCTTGCCCGGGAAGGAAGGGGTTAGGGGGTCCCGGAGGTAAAGGAGGAGGCTCTAATATCCCCTGCCCGGGAAGGAAAGGGCCTGGGAGATTTTCTAGGGGGTCCCAATGTATCTTTTTCTGTTCTTTGGCTGGTTCTGCCTCTGGGGCTTTTGATATTTTAAGAATTTTTGCCTCCAGAGTTTCTGTGCCTCCTGTCCAGCAGGAAGCATATTCTATTTCTTCTGGATCTGGTGGCTCTTTGGAATTTACAAAAATATTTAAGGCCTGGCAAATCCAAGCCTCAGAAGATCCATATCTCGGCCAATTGATATGATCATATCTTATTTCCCTTTTTGTCCATTCTATCATACAATACTGAATCATTTTTATTTTATCTTTCCCTTTTGTACTAGGGTCTGTATCCCAGTTAGCTAGTTTAATTCCCAGGGGACTGTCTTGGGGTATTTCTGGGAGTACTTTCTGTGTTCCCTTTTTGAAACCCTTCTTGCTGCTTTTCTGTCCCATTTTCCCAGGATTTTATCTGTTTGTCCCTGGCTTCCCCCCCCTCCTGTTTTTCCACTCTTATGATAGCAATAAAAACCTATCACAAAAAATCCTCCTACTGTCCTTTTCTAATATAATTCTCCCCTCCTCTAGACAATAAAATACTTTAAATCAACAATCTATATTACGTATTTTTCATTCATTCACACTCACTCATTTTTATTAATATGTCTCTTTCATTCTCATTCACAACAAAGTAACACATGAAAACACACGAAGGTACCTTTTCAAATCACAAGTTATCATTCATTCACCAGTATAGTTTTTAAAATTGGCCAACCCCCAGATTCTCTTAGGTATAGAGTCTTCAGAGTATTCCCTCAGCCTTTTTAATTCTACACATCCTGTCTCCTAGGATATTTTCCTTATCCTCTGTCAATCCCACACATCCCATCTTGAGGAATTTTTACCCTCTGTAGATTTCTACCCCTTCAACCTGGCAATGTGTGGGGACCTTCCGTTCCCTGTTTCCTGGTGGTTTATGCTAGGAAACCCCTGAAAAATCCCTTTTTCTAGGGATTTTTCCCTTCCCTGGAACCCAGTCCCAGCGTTCCCCGGGGGATTTTTAACTCTTTCGCTTCGTTTCCTCGCTGACCGTGCTCGTCGCGGAGAGACAGAACTGCAGCACTCGGAAACCACCGCAATCGCTCCGCAAGTCTGGGATATCCAGCTCGCATCTCACACACACACCATTCAATCCCCCGTATTTGCCGCCCCGCCCGGTCAGACTCACCAATCTGCTGGCTCAGGCTCCGTGCACGAAGATTTGTGGGGCTCGTTACCGCAGTTTTTCCTTCAGGGAATTCTTTTGCTTTCTCTGTCCCCTCTTGTTCACGGGTCTCGACCTGCAGCAACCGGTCCTCAGAAGAAACAAGTGGGGTCCGCCTGAGTTCAGGCGGCGGCGCCTCCCCAACTCCGGGTCTCCCAGGGTTTCGGTAGCGAGGTGTTGATCCCGGACGAGCCCCCAGCTGTTAAAAACGAGGTCCTTTTCTGTTAAAGTTAAAAGGTTTTTAATAAAAAAAAATCAACAAGAAAAGACAAAGACAAGGCAAAGGAACTACAGCGTCCCTGGACGCTGGGTGCACTTGGCACAGAGCCAGAACACACCTCTCCTAGAGAGAGACTTTCTTTAAATACTTTTTACTTTTGCAACTTGTTGTACAATTCAAATGCAGTTATTTTGAAGAATTAAGTTAGTCCTTTATCAATTCCCGGCAGAGGAGTCTCTTATCCAGGAATATCTTGACAGAGGTAGAAGTTTGCATAGTCGTTGGCAGAGGAGTCTCTTATCCAGGAATATCTTGGTAGGAGTAAATCGCCTTGCTTGAGGGAGGGAGGGGGCTTGTGAGCAATGTTAGTTATTTCTCAACTATTAAGTAAAACTAGAATGGCTACATTTCTACACAAACACTGCTTCTACAAGGATCAATATTACATACATAGTATTCATTATTTGCGAAAAACCAACACTATAATATGCATTTATAACAATCTTGATAGAAGTAGAAGTTTGCATAGTTGTCTGTCAGTTTGGCAGAGGAGTCTCTTATCCAGGAATATCTTGATAGGAGTAAATCGCCTTGCTTGAGGGGTGGTTTGTGAGTGATATTTAACATAACAATGTTAGTTATTTCTCAATCTATTAAGCAAAACCAGAATGGCTACATTTCTACACAAACACTGCTTCTACAAGGATCAATATTATACACATAGCATTCATTATCTGCGAAAAAACAACACTATAATATGCATTTATAACAATTTGAAAGTTATTGATAATGGTCAGCTTTCTAAGTAATCGCAAGTGAAAATTAGTTTCCATTTTCCCTGTGAGACACATGAAATTTTTTTAAAAGAGGCATGTATTTAAGAATAGTTCAGATCCTGGGTACTGAGGAAGAGTCAGTTTATTTCAGCTCAAGCTGGTGCCTTCAGAGAGGGACCCTGTACAAAGAAATTCCTGGGTTTTTATACCTTCATAGTCTGTGCCCCTGATCTTCACACGCCCTGCACGCTCCTCTTGGTCCAATGGCCATTTATAATCTGGGGTCTTCTAGCACTTCATTGGATTTTTTTTTCCATGTCCATGTGGCCAGGCCATTAGCTGCTCTTATCTTCCAGCTTGGGCCAGCCTTGAGGCCTTCCGGAGTCTCGACCCTTATCTGAAGGTATTCAGTCTTTCTTTGTTTCCTCCCCTGCATAGCCATTCATGCTGACAGTTCATTTAGAGTTCACCTATGCCAAACTGAGCAGGGCCCACTCGTACTAAGCTGTGAGCAAGTTACAGTCAAACCAGAGAATCACAGAATCATAGAATATGCTGAGTTGGAAGGGACCCACAAGGATAATCAAGTCCAACTCCTGGCCCTGCAGAGGACACCCCAAGAATCACACAATGTGGCCGAGAGTATTGTCCAAACACTTCTTGAACTCTGTCAAGCTTAGTGCTGTGGCCACTTCCCTGGGGAGCCTGTTTCAGTCCTCAACCACCCTCTGGGTGAAGAATCTTCTAATATCCAACATAAACCTCCCCTGATTCAGCTTCATGCTGTTTCCTCGAGTCCTGTCACTGGTCACAGAGAGATCAGTGCCTGTCCTTCTGCTTCCCCTTATGAGGATGTTGAAGACTGCAATGAGGTCTCCCCTCAGTCTCCTCTTCTCCAGGCTGAACAGACCAAGTGACCTCAGCCGCTCGCCATACAGCTTCCCCTCCACACTCTTCACCATTCTTGTAGCCCTCCTTTGGACATGCTCTAATAGCTTAAATGTCTTTCTTATTTTGTAGTGCCACTTAAACCTACACGATTAATTTCTAATATTTCTAATATTGTATAAGTACATTTATTTTAATCCCCAGTGGTGAGGAAAGTGATTCAGAACTAGAACAAATAGTAAATACCTTATTGATGTCATTAACAATTCATAAATACTTCTGAGTTACAACTGATGGGAATTCTCAATGAGATAAATAAAATAGGCATGTTGAACACAAGGTACAAAAAGGCTGATGTTCTAGGCAAACAGTTTTTATTTTAATTTGTGTAAATAGCAAGATTATAAACATTTCTAAAAACTTCATCTCATGTTTGCTATGCAGTAGACTTTGAAAATCACTTTTTCTCTACCAAAAACAATCATTCAGTTTTGTTGTCCATGTAATATTGGGATTCTCCTGCATTTCTTTTTGTCTTTTAGGAATATTAAATCCAAATAAAGAACATTTTGATTTATTAGCAACAAAAAATGAAGCAAATAAAAAAATTACACAACCAAAAAGGACTACTATAAACAACTCTGATCTGCATAAATTTGGTCATTAGTATGTTCTGCATTAACTTGGCTTTCAAATATCTCTTAAAATTTCCATTGACAGAACACCTGTACTTTTGAATATATTTTCCCTTATATTGCTTCCTTCACTTGTAAGAGAACTGTACTGCCTTGTGTTTTTTACCATTACCTCTTTCAGAATTTCCCTAATAACTGTTTGCTTTGTATTCCAGCCCTGTTTTCTTCCTGCTTTTCTGGTGCAGATCTAAGTATTTGACTTGAGCAATTTAGTTAACTCTGCTAATACAAAATTTTAAATATTTATTTCAAAATAAGTATAACTTAGTCATTACTGATAAGAGGAAGGCATTTAAATGAGCTAATTGCTTTGTTACCTTTTTATGTGGTTTACATATAGCTTTAAATAGGAATCTCTAATGGCTTGAATCAGTTATTTGGAGGTGAAATTTTTTTATGAAACTTCACTGTTTTGATATGCCCCTAACATTTTTATAGGCCATCCTAGGCTTTCTGTTAGTAGTGACTTTAAAAGCCTTGGATCAGATTGGATGTGTGACATTTGACACTTGTTTTTTACTAATCTATAGGCAGCAGTTAAATTGAGAAAAGCTACAGATACCTATAAACTGTATGTGGTGAAATATGCTGCAGTTAAATCTGCTTTTGAACAGATGATGACAGGAACTGCACAGGCAAGTGTTATATTAAATGACTTTTCTTTAGAATAAATTACTGTGTTCTATTTTACCTCTCTGATGATATCTGGAATCAAAGCTTTTGAAAAATTGGTTCAAGGTAGAATGATCTCCATTGGAAACTGAGATGGACAATAATGTCAGAAGTAATATGTTTGAAGGGCAAACATTGACCATGTATGTTGCGATGAGTGTCCTTGAATAACAGTTGAACACTAGCACTCTGAAAGACTTTTTTACGAAGAAAACTTTTGAAAGTATTGTAGATACATTGAGATCATGTGGGAAATCTTGTGAATTGCTGAAGAGATAAATTCATTCATAGGAGTTTTAAAACTGGGATCCATCATGTTTTCATTATCATTCTGGCAAAACACTTTAGTAATGGCTTGTGAAAGTGACTTTCCAGGGTTTGTGAGGTGGTCAAAAGCACATCTATTCAAAATTTTCTTTTGTTTTGTTTTTTTAAAAGCTGTTTTAATCTGTATTTCAGAGCATATCAAGTTCTCTGTATGATTTCATGTGCTGCTGATTGTTATGCTTTAAAGTTTCTTTTTCAAATTTGTTGATTTTGTAGATTACCTTGCTCTGGAAGTTACTGAACCCCTACTGAAATAGATCCAGTAAATGCTTCTGATTCACTTCAAAGAAAATTCAGTCAGGTTCATTTAAATCTTTATTTAGTCTCAAAAAAGCTGTCTGCTATCTATTCCTTACCTTACAAGAAAGAGGTTGTGTTTATAGCAGGCGACTTACTGCTCTCTAAAACAATAGGAAAAAAAATTGCCAAATATCACTTTAATAGACTGGCCTTGCTAAAACTGCACTTCAAACTTGTCTCTAACAAGCAAGAAAGCTGTGAGTAATGAACAGGAGCTTTTGTTTAGAACTGACAGAAGACAAACATGAAGAGTATTAGAAATAGATTTTATTGTCAGTGAAGGAAAATTGAGGATATTTCAGCAAGAAAATTAGATGGGCTTTTCATAATATCTTAAAAAATTCATTTGAACAATTGTCTACAACTAAATAATAAAAAAAGTAGCAGCTTCTTTTGTATCTGATTTACCAAAATATGGGTATTGATCTAATACCCAACTAGAGACAGACAAAGACTCTCTAACAGAGTTGTTAGAAAGTGTATGTTTATTTCAGCGCCAGGCTGCTGGGCAGGATAGCTCCCTGATGCGCAGAGCAACGCACAAAACAATACAAGGTCTATTTATTTGCAAGGGGGTTTGAATATTCAACACACATTAATGACATTAATAACTCCCATTCCCCGCTCCGTATGGTAATTAGCTGAATAGTTATTAAGCATGCGTGGTTCGTTCTTTAAATTGAGTTGGGGGTTGCATAATCTGAGGGGAGGGCGAGAATGATGAAGTAAAACCCTCTCTTTGACCTTTCTGCTTTTCTGGCTTTTGACAATACAAATTGCTTTTGAAAAACATCCAGTTCTTCTATTTGAATATGTCTTTTAGGTAGAACGGTTAGTAATTGCTGTTTCTCATTATAAGTACAGTTGAACAAATATAAAATGACAAGCAACCAGTTACCTATACCTTAAGGCTTACTTCTAGCTCAATTCTTTGGTTAAGCATTAATTCTTTAATTAGCTCTAGGTGGGTTTGCTTACTGAATCTACTTTAATTGGTTTCAGCTATACTAACTTTGCTTAAAAATCCTAATTTTTAAAGCTGCATATTTCATATCCAGAGACTGAATAAGAAGATGCTTTTTGTTCAGCTTTATTTCTGTTATTAGATACACATGAGTTATTTAAAACAGGCTGAGTTGTAGAGAAAAGAAATCTTTTTACTATACCAGATCTTATAGCTGGAAAAATGTGACCATACATTTGGGCTGTTTGTTTTGTTTTGCAATAGAGAAATTATACAAATTTGTGTCTCACTGCAAACCGCACTTAGATAAATACTCTTAGTTCATTAACTGCAACAACTCTTTTACTCATAATTTAAATTTTCACTTAATATGATAATGGGCATCTGGAAACTCTAAATACCTTCCACAGCTATCCATATTGGAAAAGAAAAATTGAATTCTACCTATCTAAGTCCTATCTGTGAACTTTGTTTTAAGTATAACGGTGTAGCTGCATCTACAGTTGGGTCGCAGGAGGACTACTTTTGTCCTGGGTTGGCCATCTGACTTTTTGTATCCCCAATCCTCCCTCCTGCTTATGCTGGATATTAAGCTCTACAGCTTTAAGTTAGGCCCAGAGAGACAGAGAGAGTGAAAGCAGAGAAAAAAAAACATGCACAGTTTGTCTGCAGGAGTTACACCTTACTCCCACGAAAAAAAAGCCTTGAGAGGCTGCATTCTGGCAGGGCAGCGATATCTCGTTTTCTCTCTCTGGCTGGGTGTGCTCGGAAAAGCACACAGCAGAGGGTTTCCTCGGATCTTTCTCAGCTTTTTTGCAGGGAGAGACTTTATTTCTTTTGCTGGTTTTTTTTTCTTCTTTTCTTTGCCCTCCTCCTGGGACTGGTTGGCATCGCATGGGCCCAAGACACCAGGGAAATCCCCAGGGGGCCCCCCCCCCAATTTCTACAGCCGGGCCCGGCAATCGGCCCCCCCACTGGAGAACTGAACCGGACTCAGACAGACTCTGAATCTACCATCTCTTCAGAGGAAGGAGAGGTTTCATTGTTTTCCTATTATCCAAATTTTCTATGCTTGTGAATATTCTATTTGTTAAATAAATAGTTTTTTCCACTTTTCTCTAAGGAAATTTTTCCCAAACCTGTGTGGGGGAGGAGTGGTTGGAATCAGCTTTTCCTAGAGGAGACCCCCCCAGAGGTTTCCTCCTAAAATTTGCCCTAAACCAGGACAACTTTAAAGATGATGCAATAGGAAAAATAACACTTGTGAATATCATAGAATCATAGAATGGCCTGGGTTGGAAGGGACCTTAAAGATCATCTAGTTCCAACACCTTGCCATGGGCAAAAATACCTTGCACAGACCAGGTTGTTCAGAGCCCTGTCCAGCCTGGCCTTGAACACTTCCAGGGATGGGGCATCCACAGCTTCTCTGAGTAACCTGTGCCAGGGCCTCACCACCCTCAGAATGAAGAATTTTTTCCTAATATCTAATCTAAACCTACTGTCCCTCTGTTTGAAACCATTCCCCTTTGTCCTGTCACTACGTGCTCTTATAAAAAGTCTCTCTCCATCTTTCTTGCAGGCTCCCTTCAAGTACTCAAAGGCCACAGTTAGGTCACCCTGAAGCCTTCTCTTTTTCAGGCTGAACAAACCAAACTCCCTCAGCCTTTCCTCATAGGAGAGGTGCTCCATCCCTCTAATCAACTTGGTGACCTCCTCTGGACTCCTTCCCACATGTCAATGTCTTTCCTGTGCTGGGGAGCCCAGAGCTGGATGCAGCACTCCAGGTGGTGTCTCACCAGAGCAGAATAGAGGGGCAGAATCCCCTCCCTTGACCTGCTGATCAGGCTGCTTTTGATTCAGACCAGGATATGATTGGCTTTCTAGGCTGCAAGCACACATTGCCAGCTCATGTCCAGCCTCTCATCCACCAGCATCTCCCAAGTCCTTCTTGGCAAGGCTACTCTCGATCCATTCATCCCCCAGCTGGCATGACAACAGGGATTGCCCCCACCCAGGTGGGTGAGCCTCATGAGGTTCCGGTTGGCCCACTTCTCAAGCTTGTCCACGTCCCTCTGGATGGCATCCTGTCCTTCAGGTGTGTCAATTGCACCACTCACCTTGGTGTCATCTGCAAACATGATGAGGGTGCACTCAATCCCAGTGCCTATGTCACTGATGAAAACACTGAATATTCCTGGTCCTAATATGGGCCCCTGAGGGACACCACTTGTCAATGATGTCCATCGGGACTCTGAACCATTGACCACTGCCTTCTGGACGCAACCGTCTGAACACTTTCTTATCTATCTAACAGTCCACCCATCAAATCCATCCCTCTGCAATTGGAGAGAAGGATGTTGTGGGGGACCATGTCCAAGGCTTTACAGAGGTCCAGATAAATTACATCCATAGCCCTTCCCCTGTCCACTGATGGAGTCACTCCATCATAGAAGGCCACAGGTCAATGAGGCAGGTTTTGCCCTTGGTGAAGCCCTGATGGTTGTCCCGAATCACCTCTCTGTCCTCCGTGTGCCTTAGCAGAGCTTCTAGGAGGATCTGTTCCATGGTCTTTCCAGACACAGAGGTGACAATGGCAGGTCAGTAGTTCCCAGGGTCCTCCTTTCAACCCATTTTTAAGATGGTTGCAATGTTTCCCCTTTTCCAGTCACCTGGGACTCTGCCTGACTGCCATGGCTTTTCAGATATCATGGAGAGTGGCTTGGCAACTACATCAGCCAATTCCCTCATGACTCTGGGAGGCATCTCGTTCTGTCTCATAGAATTATGCACATTCAGGTTCTTCAGGTGGTCATAAACCTGATCTTCACTTACAGTGTGAGGGACTTTGCTTCCCCAGTCCCCATCCTGCTGTCCATCTACTTGAACGGTGTGGGAAGAGAGGTTGCCATTGAAGACTGAGGAAAAAAAGTTGTTGAGCATCTCAACCTTTTCCTCCTCTGTTGATGCCAGTTCACCAGCATTGTTTATTGGGGGGGATATGCCTTCTTTGACTTTTCTTTTCTAGTTGACATACCTGTAGAAGCCCTTGTTATTCTTTGTGTTCCTTGGCAGGTTGAATTCCAGTTTTGCCTTGGCTTTCCTGACTGCGGCCGGTGACGAGGGCCGGACAGCTGACCACAGGGACGGCCGGAGGCTCGGCAGCTTGTTCTGAGAGTTTCCTTTTTGTTAAGTCAACTTCAGCTGAGGACTTCTTTTCCCCTTGCCGCGAGCCGGGCTTCCCTGGGATGGTGACCACTGTCCCAAAAGCCGGAGAGCTGCTGAGAGAGAGTGTTCCCTTGCCCGGAACCCAAAATCAGACACATGACAGCATGGTCTGCTCTGCTCGGGTTCAGGGGCAAGAAGACCCCAGAAGGCCCAGCTTTCAGACTTTTATTCTGAGGGTTACAACTTATCTCGGAACGGCACAGGGGAGGAAACAGGGAAGGGTCAGAGGGTCAGGGCCTAATCGGGAAGGAGTAAGGGAGGAGAGAGTGAGACACAAGATACCATTGTTAACTGAGGGGCAGGAGGGGGGAGTTCGACTCCCATTCCAAGGCCAAACCTAACTCTACCTACAGAGGGGCCTCACTTTCTAGGCCCCCAGAAATTCCTCAGGGGATATGTAACTCTCTGCGATTGAACCACCGCTACATCTCCCCCTTTTCTATTATATAAGGAGAAAGTTTTACTAGTTAGGGACATAATGAAACCCTTAAGACAACTGAGGGAACATAATACAATGAGAATAGTAAACACCGTCCAAAGTAAAGTTCTTAAAGTCTGAGCTACCCAACCGGAGATGCCCCATCCATGGAAAAGGTCCTGCAGCCAGTCGTTGCTTTCAGTGTGTAGTTGATGAATCTGGTCTTGTATTTGCTTGATTGTCTGGTGGATGCTTTGGGCGTGCGAAGATAAATTGAAACAGCAAAGTCCTTCAAATTCTTCACACCCGTGGCCGTGTGCAAGCAGCAAGAAGTCGATGGCTGCTCGATTTTGTAGGGTGGCCTTCCTGGTTGTTTCTTCATCTGCAAGGAGGTCTGACAACGCCTTAGATGTTAAGTTGGCGTGCTTTCCGAGCCAACACTCTAGGTGAGAAAGCTCACCGAGGGCTTTTGCCGCTGCCACCCAAGGTAAAAATATTGATGCAGCAACTCTCTTCGAGAAAGACCAGGATACCACATGACTATCACAATTTGGATCTAATTCTAGGGTGGCTCTTTTTTGACGGGCTAATTGGGTGTGGTTTCTCCAAGTTAGAAGTTGGGTCTTTCCTGGTGTTAACATGGAGAGTTTGCCTAGCGTACATGGGCCTCCGTGCAGTTGAGAGGGGATTCCTGCCCAAGCCTGATCCCCACAGATAAGAAACACCCCTTTGGGGAGTGCTCTTGGGTACAGAATGGATGCGGACTGAGTGTTTTCTGCAAAACTGCACCATGTGCCTTTTACATATGATTTTTTGTCCATCGGGGATACATCATTGTTTGGCTTCCCACATTTTATAGAGGGGTCTAGCCACTTGTATTCGGAGTTGAATTTTGTACAGAAATGAGGTTGGGCTGACCCCACAAGTTCTAGTTCTTGGGGTTCAGCTTGGGTATGTGGGAGAGTCCTTATCCATCTGTCCCAGCTGTGGGCTGGGTGGGCCTCAGCAAAGGCGGCATGAAAATCGAGGGGTTCCCAAGGAATCCCCACCAGGCAAATTGACATAGGGTTCTCTGTGGCGTGGGTACCAAGGCAGAATTCTGGTTGGCTGAGTGACTTTGCTAAAGTTACCCAGACGTTCTCTTTTGGCTGTTGCACGAGCCACGGGTTCGCTCTTGGGACCAACAGGAGCAGGTGCAGGACAACGAGGAGTTGTGGCTGCATCTTCTGGGGTATTTCCGGTGGGATCTTAACTGAAACGAGATAATCTAGGATTAAGGAAAAACCCTCTCTCCCTTCACCTCTTTAGGGGCATGGGGTGGGAACAAAGGGGGTAAGGGAAAACACACGAGGGGAGGCAGGGGGGGAAGACAGGGAAGGGGGTTCTTCTTTTTCTTCGGTCGGGTCAGTTCTTTCGCAGGCTTTCTGAAGGAGGATTTTACTGTTTTTCCTCCGTTTAGGCTAAAGGTCCTTCTTTCTTCTTCTTTTCCAGGCCAGATGGGCTTGTTTTTGTTCTCTGCTTTCCGCTCTGGTTGTGCCTGGAAGTACACTCTTGGATATTTGATTAGAGGGCCTGTATGGCCTTATGTTTCTGGCTGGTACCCACCTTGGTCCCTTAGGGGTAGGCACACACGCGTACCCTCGTCCCCAGACAATCAGTGGGAGGGGCCCTTCAATTTGATGGGTCTCAGGGTCTTTCACCAGCCCCAGCGGTTGTTCTTTTAATTTGGCTGAGGTCGAATTGGAAAAGTGCCGGAATACAGGGGGGATGGGCTCTTCCTGGGTGTTATTTAAAAAATTGATTGTGAAGAGTGCCTTGCAGAGTCGCTCAACAGGCGATTTGTTCCCTGTCCCTCCCTGTTGCTGGTGGAGGACCCTTTGAGGGTTTGGTGTGTTCTCTCCACAATTGCCTGTCCAGTGGGGGAGTGAGGGATCTCGGTGGTGTGGGTCACTCCCCACTGCTGGAAGAACTCTCGAAGGTGGGACGAGGTATATGCGGGACTGTTGTCTGTTTTGATCTCCTTGGGGGTGCCTAGTACAGAGAAGGCCATAAGGAAATGTTTGACAGCATCTTTTGCCTTCTCGCCTGTGTGGGCAGAGGCAAAAATGGCACCAGAAAATGTGTCAACTGACACATGGACGTACTTGAGTCTGCCAAATTCGTTCAGGTGAGTAATGTCGGTCTGCCATAATTGGCAGCTGGCTAGTCCCCGGGGGTTAACTCCCGGGTTCATTGATGGAGGTTGATAGGTCTGGCAACTAGGACATGTCGCTGCGATGGCTCTCGCTTGCTCAAGAGGCAAGTGGAACAGTCTCCTGAGGGTGGGAGCGTTTTGGTGAAAGAACTGGTGGCTTAGTTTGGCCTGTGCAAAGGTGTCAGGTGTGTTAGCCATTCGTACGACCATGGCTAACGCATCTGCCCTGCGGTTCCCTTCAGATATGAACCCTGGGAGATCCTGGTGTGATCTAACGTGCATGACATGGAAAGGATGTTCTCTGTGGGACAGCAGGTACACTAACCTGGAGAGTAAACCGAACAGTTTGTGGTTGGTTACCTCCTTTAACAAGGAATGTTCCGCTCTGGCAGCGACTCCAGCTACGTATGCTGAATCAGTTACCAGATTCAGAGGTTCCTGGAATTTTTCGAATACTCTGACTACGGCTGCTAACTCTGCAATCTGTGGGGAACCTTCCACCACATGGACCTCAGCTTCCCACTGTTGGGTCTTAGGGTCCTTCCAAGTCAAGACTGACTTGTGGGAGGACCCTGAGCCGTCTGTGAAAACAGTCAGGGCATCTAATGGAGATTTGCTTTGAAGCATTCTGGGTGCCAATTGGAAATCTGTGTTGAACAGATGGTGTTTTAATTTGTGGCTGGTAATTTGGCCTGGGTAACTGTCCAGTGCGAGCTGGAGGTGCTCATTGGTTTGGAGTAGCTTCTCCAGATCCTCATCACGCCAGGGGACATGTATGTGTGAAAAATCACATCCAGCTAGGATGCGAAGCCTGGTTCTCGCTCTCTGTATTAGTTTTGCCACTAGCTCCTGTGGTGTTGTGATAGTCTTGGACGGTTGATGAGGAAGAAAGATCCACTCTATGATGAGGAGAGTGTCTTTCAGCCTCTCGTCCCACTGAAAGATGAGACCATGTGTCATGGGTTGGCCATATGACCTGTTTGTATCCCCAATCGTCCTCTTGCTTATGCTGGGCATTAAGCTCTACAGCTTTAAGTTAGTCCCAGAGAGACAGAGAAAGAGTTAAAGCGGAGAAAAAAAAAAACACGCGCCATTTGTCTGCAGGAGTTACATCTTATCACATAGAAAAGGCCTTGAGGCTGCATTCCAGCAGGACAGCGATTTTTTTTTTCATACACTCTGTGTGTGCTGGAACAGCACACAGCGGAGGGTTTCCTCGGATCTTTCTCGGCTTTTTTGCAGGGAGAGACTTTGTTTCTTTTGCTGTTTATTTTTTCCTTTTTCCTCCTCCTGGGCCCAAGACAGCAGGGAATCCCCGGGCCCCCCCCGCCTCTCCGACTTCTACAGCCAGGCCGGCAATCACCCACCCCCCCCCCACTGGAGAACTGAACCGGACTCAGACAGACTCTGAATCTACCATCTCTTCAGAAGAAGGAGAGGTTTCATTGTTTTCATATTATCCAATTTTTTTTCTATGCTTGTGAATATTCTATTTGTTAAATAAATAGTTGTTTCCACATTTCTCTAAGGAAATTCTTCCCGGACCTGTAGGGGGAGGGGTGTTTGGAATCGGCTCTTCCTAGAGGAGACCCCCCCAGAGGTTTCCTCCTAAATATTTGCCCTAAACCAGGACACCATGGTAAGACGGTACCTGCCCGAGGATGATGAATCAGAAGGGCAGGTCTGGTGCAATCCTGCGTGGCTGTCGGGAGGAAAGTGCTCGCTGCACCTTACCAATGGCAGCCTTGGCATCTGCGGTGAGAGCCTTTGGTGAGTCCAGTCCTTCGCCCTCCTTCAGGAGTTGGAACAAGGGGGCGAGGTCTGCCGTCGTCAACCCCAGCAGAGGGCGCACCCAGTTAATTGACCCGCAGAGCTGGTGGAGGTCTCGCAGGGTCTTTGGATCGTCATTGATGGTGAGCTGCTGGGGTGCGATGGTCCTTTCGGCAATGCGAATCCCGAGGTACGTCCACGGGCAGGTGCGTTGCACTTTCTCAGGTTGGATCTCCACCCCGGCATGTTGAATAGCGTCTATGGTGGCGGCTAAAGTCTTTTCTAGGTAGGGTTGGGCCAGGGCACAGACCAGTACATCGTCCATGTAGTGGTAGATGATTGCTTTGGGGAAGGCTTTACGGGCAGGCGACAGGATCCCTGCCACGTACCACTGGCAGATAATGGGTAAATTACACATACCCATTGGTAGAACTCTCCAATGGTAACGTTTCTGGGAAGCCTGTCGGTGTACCGACGGAACGGAGAATGCAAAACGCAGGGCATCTCGAGGATGTAGGGGAATGGAAAAGAAACAGTCTTTTATATCAATGACAGCAAGTGGCCACTGTCGGGGGAGCATCGCAGGAGATGGAAGGCCTGGCTGGAGGGGACCCATTTCTACAATGACTTTGTTTATCTCTCGCAGGTCGTGGAGAAGCCTCCACTTGCCTTTGCCCGCTTTTTTTATGATGAAGATAGGGGAGTTCCATAGGCTAGTTGATGGAACAATATTGCCTTTGGCAAGCTGTTCCTCTACTAGTGACTCAAGGGCGCTTAGTTTGTCCTTAGCAAGGGGCCACTGTTCCACCCTTACTGCCTTATCCGTTTTCCACGTCAGAGGTGGGGTGGTGCGCCTCTCAGTGGCCCCCACTAGAAATCCTGGGGTGCTGGTGGGATCTCTAGGCGGGTCCCCCACTGTTCGAGCAGGTCCCTCCCCCACAGAGTAAAACCTGATGGCACCACAAAGGGTCTGATAGAAGCTATGTGTCCTTGAGGTCCTTCTATCGTGATGTTGTTGGTACTTCTCTGGGAGGTTGTTGCTCCCCCTACCCCTGTGATTTCTCCCCCAGAAGGTCTGAGACCCCACTGGGAGGGCCACTCGGACGCCGAGATGATGGTGACATCCGCACCCGTGTCTGGCACCCCACTAAGATGCACTGTTGACTTCCCATTGGTCAACTTACAGTTTAGGGACGGGCGGTCTGTGCTCACCACCTGGGCCCAGTAGATGGCTGGTGTTCGCACATTTCTGGGAAACTCCTTGGGCAGTACAATGGCGTGTGCCACCCACTGCCCTTGTGGGATGAACTCAGGGATGTTTGTGCAAGAAACTGTGATATTGAAATTCACTCTTGGGGACACTGTTATTATTTGAGGTAGGATAAAGAGCATAGGTGGTCCCTGGGTAGAGTTCCCAACAACGAGTATGTCCGTCTGGCAGTCTATGTCTCCTTGAAGGGAGACCTTGAACGGTTGGAAGTGTTCGCTGGTGATATGGTGTGCTGATGCACTTACCAAGTCCATTCTCTTGCCCCAAGTCCTCGGTGGGCCTCCTGTGTCCGCCGGTGGTGGGGCGGCAGGTTCCTCTGGGGCGGCAGGTGCGATGTTGTCAGCATTTAACTTTGTGTCACAGCGCGGTGCTGCTCCGCATTCCACTGCCCGTTTCCCTGCCGGTGCTGCTGCAGGCATGGGCAGTGTGCCACTCCAGGACCTGTGAGAGGCTTAGCAGGAATATGGTTAGTTCGGCGGGGCTTAGGGCAGTTCTTAGCAAAGTGGTGAGGGGACCCACAGTTGAAGCATTTGCGGGTGTCTCTATTGGATTCTGTAGTGTTAGCGGCAGCTATGGTGTTCCTCTGTGGTCCCTTTAATAAAGGGTGTTGAGGGGAAGGTTCTGTTCGGTCTGGCCTTATTTCAGCACAAGCCTCTACCATTTGCTCTATCGTTGGGTTTGGATCTGGTGGCAGGGAGTTGAGGACTCTTTTACATTCTGTGTTTGCATTTTCTTTGGCGAGTGACCTTAGTAATTCTTTTTGCATTTTTGTATCCTCTACTTGCTTTGCCATTGCCTCCCTCAATCTGTCTACAAAGTCCACAAAATTCTATTCAGGCCCCTGCCTGATAACTGCATAGCCTTCTGAAGGGGCCTTGGAGGATGGCAAGCAGAGTAGAGCTCTTTTTGCTGCATTTTTGATATCATTTAAAACTTCTATTGGAATTTGAGCAGCTTGGTCCTGGGGTTTTTCCATATCTGATTGGCCAGCAAGGTGGTTAAGAGTGAGGAAGGCTGTGTGCTGGTTAGTTTTATAAGTTTCTAATAATTCTTTGAGATGTCATTGCCAGGATCTTTCCCAGAGGCAAAACTGAGCTTCAGTTAACAGGCTGGACATTAATGTTCTTATGTCATGTGGTACCATCACATGTGTTTCGAATGTTGCATTCAAAACCCCTTTAAAATATGATGATTCTCTTCCAAATTCTTTAGAAACTTTACACAGTCCTTTCAGATTTTGATAGGAAAAGGCTGTCCACCTTGGATTTGCCCACCATGTGTTATAAGTCACGGGAGCAACTAGGAATTTTTTATCTGTGGAATTGTCCCAGGATTCCCCGTTTGTACTAACGGGTTTATGGGGATTGCCAGCCGATTCGGCAGGCAAGGCGGGCGGCAGAATAGGGCCGGCCACGGTGGATTGAGGGAGGGATTCAGGAGAGGATGGGGGGGGGCTGTGTAGGATCTGCTGGCGTTGGGAGGCTGCCCCAGCCAGTTTGGGGGAGGACGGGGTGGAGACAGAGAATGTACAGGGTGCTCCCCATGTGGTGCGGAACCGAAATGTTCAGGGTCGGCGGGAGGGGCGTTTCCGGTGGGGAGGGTTTACGTGGTGTGCTTACACCGAGGGATGCTGGGGGAAAGGTGTAGGTACAGGAGGGGGGAAGGTCCCCGGCTGGGGCATGCTGGCCCCTGCCGTGTGGTCGGCTCCCACCAGAGGGGGAGGGGGGGAGAGTCACGGCTGAGGTGTGGCCACCCCGGCCATGCGGACGGCTCTTTGTTCCAGTTGCCGCAGAGGCAGCGGAGATTATATAATTTCCCCTGCCGTCCGGGTCCACCGTGCATCCCTCCACGTGGCCCGTGCCATGTTTATTCGGTTCGATTACTGAGTTCCCCTCTTTGCCGCGGGACCAGGGCCCCCCCGTACAGCCCCCCCCCTCAGCGGAGCCCGCCGGCCCAGGGAGATGGGGTGGGAGACAGCTCTCCGCGGATTCATGCGGTTTGTACTTGGTGGGGAACGGCGGGGACTCATCGGGAGGGCAGGGGGTTTTGGAGCCGCTCCGTGTGTCTCTCCAATCGCCGCGGCGAGTGCCGGAGGGGCAGGAGGTGCACGGAATTGGGGCGGGAGGGGTGAACAGAGCCTCTGAATCTTTCTCCCGTGTTCCCAATATATCACAGATTAAAATCAACAGTGAAAAAATTTTGCAATGTTGTGTTCTTCTCCGCGAATGTTATCGGTTAATCTTTCCCCAACTTCATCCCAAAAGTAGGGAGAGGAGGCTGAAGCAGGCGAAACTGAAGGGACATGAATAAAAATCCATCTAATGAATTTCTTTAAGTTTCGTCAATTTAAATCCCATTTTCTTAAACCCAGGGTAGTTTTGACCTGGGAATAAAACTCTCTCTCAAGGGCAGAACTGGTATTTCCCATTTCTATTTACCGCCGTAGGAATGGGATTGAAACCCGAGGATTGCTGGGGGGGGGGGGGAGGGAGGACTGAAAGCGGAGCCGCACTTACCACACACTTGTAAGTGTTCTACCTCTGGTTTCTAGCTCTGAAACCGCTGCCAGGACGAAATCCTTCGGGTTTTCTCCAGCGTTCCAAGGCTCTCTCTCTTTTTCGGAGGAAGACTTGCTTGGAATCCCCTCTGTACTGGGCCCGTTATATTGGGACCTGTTCGTCGGGCTGTGGCAGGTCGAAGATGCGCTAGAAAACTAGGATATTCTCAGGGTCCAGATCAGGTCCCTGTTTCGGGGGCCACTTGTGGCTGGTGACGAGGGCCGGACAGTTGACCACTATGGATGGCTGGCGGCTCGGCGGCTTGTTCTGAGAGTTTCCTTTTTGTTAAGTCAACTTCAGCTGAGGACTTCTTTTCCCCTCGCCGTGACCCGGGCTTCCCTGGGATGGTGGCCACTGTCCCAAAAGCCGGAGAGCTGTTGAGAGAGAGAGTGTTCCCTTGCCCGGAACCCAAAATCAGACACAAGACAGCATGGTCTGCTCTGCTCGGGTTCAGGGGCAAGAAGACCCCAGAAGACCCAGCTTTCAGACTTTTATTCTGAGGGTTACAACTTATCTCATAATGGTACAGGGGAGGAAACGGGCATGGGTCAGAGGGTCAGGGTCCAGTCGGGAAGGAGTAAGGGAGGAAAGAGTGAGACACAAGATACCATTGTTAACTGAGGGGCAGGAGGGGGGAGTTCGACTCCCATTCCAAGGCCAAACCTAACTCTACCTACAGAGGGGCCTCACTTTCTAGGCCCCCAGAAATTCTTCAGGTGATATGTCATTCTCTGGGCTTGAACCACTGCTACATCTGACCTCATCCCTACACAACCAAACTTCATCTTTATATTCGTCCCAGGCCACCTGTCCTTGTTTTCACCGCCTGTGCATTTGCTTCTTTTTTCTTTAGTTTAACCAGCAGTTCCCTACTCAGCTGTGTTGGTCTCTTGCCTGATTTCTTGCTCCTGGGCATCGCAAGCTCTTGCACTCTATGGAAGTTTTTATGAAAGATCTGCCAGGTCAGTTCCATTCCCTTGTCCTGGAGGGCGATGTCCCAGGGTATCCTATTGACTACCTCCTTGAAGAGCTGGAAGTTTGCTTTCCTTAAGTTCAGGGGCCTAACTTTCCTCCTTATCTGACCCTTGTCCCTCAGGACTGCGAACTCCACTGGTGCATGATCACTGCAGCTCAGGCTGCCTCCAGTTGTGACATCCCCAATTAGTTTGCTTATGTTGGTGACCATCAGATCCAGTATCGCATCCCCTCTGGTAGGGCTGTCTATTACTTGGTTCAAGAAGTTATCTTGCATGCATTCCAGGAGTCTCCTGGATTGCCTACAGCTCACCGAGCTACTTCCCCAGCAAATGTTAGGGTGGTTGAAGTCCCCCAGCAGGACAAGAGCCTGTGAGTGTGATGCTTCCTGCAACTGGAGCAAGATGGCTTCATCAATAGGCTCCTCTTGGTCAGGCAGCCTGTAGTAGACACTAACCACTAAGTTTTCTTTGTTGCCTTGGTCTGATTCTTACCCTCAGGCTTTCAACCTGTTTGTGGCTGTTCTTCAGAAGGGACAGGGGAGGAAGGAGAGATGGAGGAGTTCCCCTCTACATCAAGAGGTGGATTCTTCACACTCAATCCACCTTTTGATGTAGAGGGGAACTCCTCCACCTCTCCTTCCTCCCCTGTCCCTTCTGAAAAGCCTGGAGCCATCAATAACCACACTCCAGTCATGGGATTCATCCCACCGAGTTTCAGTAATGGCAACAAGGTCATAGCTTTCTAGCAGTGTGGTGGTTTTCAGCTCCTCCTGTTTGCTGTCCATACCATGTGCATTGGTGTAAAGGTAGCTCAGCTGGGCCGTCATCTGTGTCACTTTCATAGAGGAACACCCTTTTGTTCCTTTGAAATATTTCCCTGGTGTTTCCCTGCTGGCCTCTGTTACCTGACGAGTCCCTGTCTCATCTCTGTAAAACTGCAAGTGTGTTCCAGTATGACCAGCACATTTCACAATCATGGGCAGAGGACCCTCGCTAGCACCCTGTGCCAATCAGTCACACCCTAGACTATCTTAATTTGCAGTACATTTCACTTTAAATAGACTAATTCTAAAAACAAAATAAGTGAACAGTGTGAGCATTCTCAGCTGTTTCAGTGCAAAACCAGTTGGCTTAACTTAAATCTGTTTTAGACCATTCAGATAAAATTGTTATGAGGATGCAAACACCTTGAATTGCTGGGGCTGGCTATATTCTAGGTAATCATCTAGCAATATCCTCACGTAGCTGTCCTCTTTTCATAGTTAAACTCCACCAATACTCTTGTATAAATTTTACATTTTTTCCTTTCTTCTAATTTCTTAAATTACCGGCTGTTATCAAAGTAACATGGCTTGTGATATATTATTTTGAGAAGTTGAAATTAGAAACACGATCTTCCTAATATTAAATTGCAGATTATGTGGGTTTTTTTCTGCAATAAACATGGAGGGATTTTTATGATTAAAGACATAGGAAAATATAATTCACTTTCTGTTTCAGATATTGGATTTGGCAGAAATTCTTCATGTTGAAAGTTTTTCTGAATAAAACTATAGTTGCATCATACAATTGCTATGTACTTGTTATAAAAACATCTCATTTGTCAGTTAGTTCACCTTTTTGGAAGCTTTTTTTAAATAAACACAGTGCAGTCAGTTATTGGAATGAAACAAATAACTGGAAGTGCTAAGTTATTCTTTGAAAGTCCTGTCTTAAATAGAATTGAGTGCAGTTGACTGGATAACTGCTGTGTAGCAGTTTTTATAAAATAAATTTCAAGAATGAGTAATAATTCTTCACATTTTAAAACCTACAGAAAAATGTACATATTTATAAAAAGGAATAATGCTTGCTTATGCTGTGTATGCTGAGTTGAATAAAGAACCTGTGGATGATTTTTCATTTTTATTGTAGCCTAAAGTGCTAAGAATTGACTTGCATTTATTGGGTCATTAACATTGCAGATTTGTTTTAGTACATCTTTTCAAAATGGACTGATCTTTCAAAAGTGAAAGTAAACAATTTGGGTAATGATTATAGCTGGTTGTATTATAGTACCTAGATAGCTTTAGTCTTTGATTAGACCTCTTTATGTTATCTCCTGTGCAAGGTCAAGATGGCAAAAGACAAAAAATAATATCTCTGAATGGCTGGCTGTTTTGATACACACTATAGAGAAGAGTTTAAAGGAAAATGTTTTGCAGAGTTTTATAGAGACCTCAAACTAAACATAAAGGAAGTGACATTAGCATAATCTCAAAAGTTGACTTTGGGTCTAGGTAAAAATTAGGTAGAGGTTTAACTCCAGCCAGCAACTAAGTACCATGCAGCCATTCGCTCTCTCCTCCCTCCCTGGTGGAATGGTGAGGAGAATTGGAAAAAGGTAAAACCTGTGTTGAGATAAGAACAGTTTAATAATTGAAAAAAGTAAAATATTCCATACCATATTATTATTGTTATATCCCTTTGGCCAGTTTGGGTCAGCTGTCCTGGCTGTGCTCCCTCCCAGCTTCTTGTGCAGCTCTTCACTGGCAGAGCATGAGACACTGAAAAGCCTTTGACACAGGGTAAGCACTGCTCAGAAGCAACCAAAAACATCAGTGTGTTATCAGCATTATTCTCATACTGGATACAAAACATAGCACTGTACCAGCTACTGAGAAGAAATGAACTCTTATCCCAGACGAAATCAGGAAAGTAGTGAAAATAGTCTGGAAGATCACATGCGTACAGATGTTGACACCCTGATAGTGGTTGAGAGTAGATATAATGGAGATAGGCCATAGATAGCTTTGCAAATAAAATAATATAGCTTATGTAATCAAGCAGTCAGTAAAAGAAATAGCATCCTACAAAAGGCTACAGAGGATGATCACTTGAGGAAAAAAATAATTTTTATCTGCTTGATTGATGGCTAGAGAGGCATATAAGTAAGGCAAAAGAAAGAAAGACTGAGAGTTTAGAAGAGAGATTTGATTTGTCTTATGAAGATGTACTTGTTTGTGAATCAAGAGTACCAGGAGGTGGGAAATGTGAAGAGATGATCTTCAGAAAACCCTGGAAAAGTTGGAGAGATTAAATGGTGCTCTAAGGTTTGGACAGTTACAGAAGAAGAGAACTAGGACAGAGCAGGAGTAAAACACGGATTTCAAGATGACTATGGCTGACTGTTTAGAAGGATGACCTTTTAGGTCTGATCTTTGGCTAGGAAAAGGTTATTAGAGACATTGGAAATTATTTTAAAATGGGTGTCAGGTGAAAGCCTGGGTAAGGTCACAGAATCACAGAATCACTAGGTTGGAAAAGACCTTCAAGATCATCGAGTCCAACACATGCCCTAACACCTCCATTAAACCATGGCACCAAGTGCCACATCCAGTCTTAAACATATCCAGGGATGGTGACCACCACATCCCTGAGCAGACAATTCCAATGCTTTATCACTTTTTCCGTAAAAAACTTTTTTCTAACATCCAATCTATATTTCCCATGGCGCAGCTTAAGACTGTGTTGAATAGGAGGGCAAATTTATTAGCTCAGTTGGTTAGAGCATGGTGTTAATAACACCAAGCTTGCAGGTTTGATCCCTTTACGGGCCATTCACTTCAGAATTGGACTTGATAATCCTTGAGGGTCTTTTCCAACTCAGAATATTCTGCGATCCTGAATTCCTGACAAACTGCAAAGCTTTTATACAGTGAGTTTAAAGATCAAACAAATGAATTGCATTTAAAGACGCAAAGGATATAGATTTAACTGAAGAAACATAAAGCATGTGTATATTGCGAGCAGGGAAAGAGAGTTATGAGGAGTCGCGAAACAGATTCAGAAATAGGATTTCTGGAGTTAGATAAATAAACTAAACTCTTCAGATATTAAAAAAGTTATGTTTTTTTTATTAAACATCCTTCAATCTTATTTTATTTTGGTAGAAATAGGTGAGACTAAAAAATATCAAGATAGGTGAATGTTTAGAGAGTAAATAGAAAAGCTGGATAATGCTTCTAAAAGGTTATTATAAAGTATATTATTTTATAACTATGAATTCTGCACCTTCTTTTCTTAAACACTATCATTACCATGATCAAAATCTGAAAAAAACCCTGTTTTTCTGTTTATTATATTTCTTAAAATTTAAGGTTTAGTTTTTCAATAATTCTTTTCATTATGAATAGCTGTTTGTATTGGTTTACAGAAATTTCAAGACATTGAAGAAACACACCTTCTTCATATGAAAGAGATCATAGAATCATTGTCAAATAGCATAAAAGAAATTCATTTGCAAATAGGAGAGGTAATTTTTATACTATCATTTGTTTGGATTATGCTACATATTTCTTAACTCTTAAATGAAACATTTACTGTGTTTGTGGTGATTACAGGATCACCTCTTTCAAACGATTGCAGATTTTAAAACCAGTATGAGTAGGAAAAATATAGACATTATCTACAGAATTCAAAAGACATTGAAGCAGATATGGTTCTTTTTACCACAGATATCAAACATTATGCAAGTATTGAACTTGTTTATGAGATTTTTGAAGGAGATTTAAACATCTACTAAATTGCCGTTTTGGTCTTTTGTGATGTTTCTATATGTGTAGTCTCTTTTGTTATTCAAGCTTCTCTGAAATTTGTTATTAAATGGGTCATCCTCTAATTTTGTTCATTGTATTGCAAATCCTTTTAATATCTAAATACAACATAACCTGAATCTTTTATTGATTCCTGGTGTAATTATAAGTTCAGTATCACAAATTTTACAGAATAAGGCTGAATAATTGTTACATTTTTGTTAACCAAAAAGCATATATATATATTGACAATTTTGAATTCTTTTCCCTAGATATTTATTAGCACCCATTTCATACATTTCAGGATACTTGTGCTTTTCTTTAACTAAAACTTGAAATTATATCGTTCTGAAAACTTACAAAAATTTTATATGCTTTGGTTTTTATGAGCAAAAGACCTTCAGTAACAGTACTGAAAGAGCCTTTTTAGTGTCTTTTCTCTAGATGAAAGTTGGTTTAATTAATAATATTTATAAGTAGTCCTTAATTTTTGATGTTCTCAAATGTAGCTTTATTTGTATATACCTAATTTGAGTCACTGTTTTCCTTGGCGTTGAGGTTTTCTGCTAATGAATGGTAGTTGCAAGGGTCATGCTATTTATTTCTAAAGCATATACATACTGCCTTGCTGGAAAACCTTCTTATTAACCATGTGGTTGTTCCTTTGTCAGACAAAAAAACATTTCAAGGGTACTGCTTTTACTCAAGCAGGTGGGAATTGTGAGAATACAGTGGTAATAGTTTACACCCTTAAGTGGTGCTGGCTTAAGAGACATTGTAGTGTGACATGTTGCAGACAAATTCAGAAAATTATGTATTACAAAAGTGGTCTAGATAGAAGAAATGGAAGTAAATCTTAAACGCATCATCAAGCTGTATTCTTTCATTCCTCATTTGCATCTGTATCTTAAATACCTTTCCTAATAATAAAGCAAAGAAGGGATTTCCTTGGTAAAATACCTGCAAATGTTTGGAAGCCCTGTAATATATTTTAGAGGCAAGTAATTTGAACCCTAACTCTAGAGAAAACCACTTTTTAAAGTTAATTACATTCTTTCAATTAATGGTTTTAAAATTCCTTTTGTGGAGTGTGTTGGGGTTTTTTTTGTTTTTTTTTTTTTTTTACAGGTACATGAAGAGTTTATTGATAATATGACAAATACTATGGTTAAGAGTTTAATACAGAAATTTTCTGAGTCAAAAGGAACTGGCAAGGAAAGACCTGGTAAGAGATAAAAAATAACAGTGTAGGAAATGTTAATATAAAAACTGTAGATTTCCACTGCTAAGAAAAGGTCAAACCCTATTAATGTTTTATAGCAGCAATGTACTTACAAGTTCAAATTCTTAATTAACTTTGATATTAAATGATTCATGGAATTTTAGCAACACAATTTCATAGAGTCCTAAAAATCATTTGGGTTTGAAGGGACCTCAAACATAATCTTGGTTCCAATCCCCTGCCATGGACAGAAACACCTTCTACAGACCAGGCTGCTCCAAACCCTATCCTAATTGGCCTGGAACACTTCCAGGAATGGGGTATCCACAGCTTCTCTGGGCAACCTGTGCCAGGGTCTCACCACCCTCACAACTGAGAATTTCTTCCTAATATCTAATATGACCCTGCCCTCTGGCAGTTTAAAGCCATTCCCCCTTGTCCTGTCACTACAGGCCTTTGTGAAAAGGCCCTGTCCAGCTCTCTTGTATCCCCTTTAGGTACTGGAAGGTGATATGAGGTCTTCTCAGAGTCTTCTCTTCTTCAGGCTGAACAGCCCTAACTCTCTCAGTCTGCTTTCATAGCAGAGGAGCTCCAGCTCTCTGATCATCTTTGTGGCCTCCTCTGGACTTGCTCCAACAGGTCTGCATTTTTCTTGTGCTGGAGACCCCAGAGCTGGATGCAGTACTCAGGTGGGGTCTCATCAGAGCAGCATAGAGGGGCAGAATCCCCTCCTTCAACCTGCTGCCCACACTGCTTTGAATGCAGCAGCCCAGGTGTCATGAGTGAGTGTTTTAAGATCACTTAAAGAATCACAGGCAAAGGTATCAGTAAAAACATATTTAATATAAAAGCGACAGCACAACAAAGTTCATTGGCAAGGGTCATTCTGCTACTTACTAGATGGTTATGGCACCCTGAGGAAAAGCAACAAACAAGAAATTCAGAGTCAATCAATCCAAACCAAAATAAACCAAAAAATATCTATGTGGAGGGGTGGGAGTGGGGATGTGTGAGAGAGACAAAAGGATAGAAAGAAATACCGCCTAAAGGTCCAACATCACTTCACAGCATTTAAGCATAACAGTACTTATCTTGACTTATAACTTAAACAATTTAGCAAAGGATTCATATAGGATTTACTATGTGTCCTGGGTTGGCCATATGACCTGTTTGTATCCCCAGTGTCCTGGTTTAGGGCAAATATTTAGGAGGAAACCTCTGGGGGGTCT
>JAHLSL010013733.1:0-12393 GCA_025920805.1 Petroica traversi
TCATACATATTGCAAGGCTAAGCTCATCATTGGTCTCTTAGCTAAAAATCCACATTTTTAATTAGAAAGCCATTTTGGGTATTTGTTTGGGGATACAGAATAAAGTGGAGGGATTTACCTCCTGGAAGCAGAAATTAGATTTCCTTATATTCTTGTGACTTTATGTTCATCATATAATATACCCAACAAATTTGTGAAGGTTTATAGAACATAGGGTTCTTTCAGCAATGAGCAAATGAATCAAAATGCTCTAAGTCACATACAGCATTGATGTTTAAAACAGTAGAGGATGGTAGATGACTTAGAAGTGTATAGATAAAAAGCTTAGATGGCATTAATGTTACAAAGAAGGAGGATCTATTTCAATGGTATATACAATGCAAATTGCTTACTTCTCTGTAAATGTGAAAATGTTATTACCAGTGAAAATACCTGGTAAATTCCTCAACTTTAAATGTATAGTATGAGTTTAGTTCTTTTTCTTGAATCTCTCTTAATCCATAGAATCTCAAGTAACTCTATAAAAAATAATTAAACAATTGCTAAATGTTAATTTGTAAGTTAGTATACAAAAAAGAACAACTGAAACAATGGTGTGGTAGGACAATCCAGGATTGAGCTGTCACAAAATTCCTGGAGGAAACACTTCTTCAGAAACATTGATGGAACGGAATTTACTGAGCTCAATCCTGTAATGTAGGTCAGACTAAAATATTCAGTTTATTTGCTCACCAATTCTTGCAAGAACAACCAATTTCTGGAATGTAAAAGCACCAGTGGCAGTCTATGGCATATTGGGCAATAGGCAATTAACCAATATAAATACAGTGCATGGATACATACACAGAGAAAGAGAGGAGAAAGATGTTTTCACTCAGGCTCAAATAAAACATTGCTTAAGACTTAAAACAAGAGTAAGTATTTATCTGTGGCATGCAACCTTGGGAAATATTATATTTTTAAGAGATATATTTAAAGATAACTAACTGTGATAGGAGATTTTAAAAGCGGCCACTTACAAAAAAATAATTAACATAGTCAGTGATTACAAAGCAAGCTGAGAAAACTATATACCTTTTGACATTTCATAGCGTAAATCTGCAACCTTCAAAGGCAATGGAAATTGTTCTGCTATGTATTATTTCAATGATATATTTTAAAAAGCAAACCTCAGAGTCTAAATTTATGGAGTATGGATTGCAAATATGAATGAACAGCAAAAACATTGGAATGAGCTAATATAGATCACAACTGCGACATCAAAATTAATCAAGCAACACAAATTCAGTCCTATCTGTTTCACAAAACATTTAAACTTTTATAAAACTCGCCAGTACTGTCGTCCCATATATCAATGTGTAATGTAAGATCACACTGGCCCCACTTTATACAGGACATACTGGAGAAGGAAAAGCTCATGTAGTGTTGTAAAACTGAAGTGGAAATGAATTTAGCAACAGCAGTCTGGGAAGAGATGTGCAATGAAAAATGGATTAGTCAGGGAAAGACTGTTACAGAAAATGAGACAAAATGATGAAAGCCTTGCTGAGGGTTTTTAGGTGTTAGGATGGATAAGAAAGGGGGCCACTATGACTCTGTATTTCTAGCATTTCTAACATTTTTACTTCACTTTATGGTTCATTGTAAAAGTTTGACAGAATCATTACCAAGCTTATTTTTTTGGATGAAACATCTAAGTGAAGCTGCAATGCTTTTTAACATTTCCCAGATAGTTACTAAGGGGATTGAGTACTTTTGTTGTATTTTTCACATAAATTTTTATCTGAATTAAATACCAAGTATATTATTCTCCTGTCTGCATTTTCTCAGCCTTTCTGTGATTCTCTAATAGATGTCTTTTCACAAAACTAGGAAGAATGTCATTTGGTTGCAAAATATTACTCATATGTTAAGGAAATCTCACAGCATGGGCGTGAAACAGAAAGTATACAGCATCTTTAATCTGTTACTATGAATATTGCAAATAAAAAAGAAATGTTTTAGAATTAAATTACCCTTTTGAATAGAAATTCCATCAAAAACTAGTATTCTTGATTCAAAATTCTGCACTTTGTGTTCTGTGCCACTTTTGGATTCTTTATTAGTAATATTTTCACTAATTTTAAGTATAGATTATCTTATGAGTTATACAGCATGAAAAAAAAGGCAATTTTGAGTTACAGTTATAGTTTGTATCAAAGAAGGTTAACTCCTTTGAGTTTAAGAATATACTTCTCTATACTTTTTCTAAGAGGTGTTTAAAAGCTGGAACCATTTCTTTCCACCATTCAAATCATGTAGCTTATGGTGACTTTTTAAAAATTAAGCTTAATAAAAGTGGCATCTCAGGTATGAAACCAGACACACCTACCAAAGGCTAATATAAAAAAATGGAAAAGAGTTTAAGGCTTTCAAGACAAACTCTAAAGCCCTCCAAACTCCAGTACTTTCAGTAGTTTGAGAAATTTACAGTTATTTCAGTGTTCTATTATAGATTCATAAATCCTTAATTCATAAGTCATTTACTATAAGAGAGATGGAATTTCCTAAGGAGAAAACTTGCTTTGCACTCATTTACAGTATCTTAGTAGTACCCTCATACTTCTAAATGTTTTTTATTCTATGAGAACACAAGCTGGAGCAGAGCACTCTACATGCTCTCCAGCTACACCACACAGAAATAATGGTACCTTAAGATATTTGAAATCACTTGGCAACCCAGTTTAATAGATCTGCACTAAGTATATACCCTATCCATCACTCTTTGTCCACATAAATA
The DNA here is from genome assembly GCA_025920805.1 of Petroica traversi. Taxonomy (NCBI): domain Eukaryota; kingdom Metazoa; phylum Chordata; class Aves; order Passeriformes; family Petroicidae; genus Petroica; species Petroica traversi. The sequence goes on from JAHLSL010013733.1 coordinate 2,780, forward strand.
CTAATATTATCTGTTCAATCCTTATGGAATGATAGAAACAAGAATATATTTAGCAAAACATTCACTTTGTCAGTGGCCAGTCTTTTTCTTCGTGGACCTGCACGTTTTCTCTCCAACACTTTAGATCTCTGTTTACTAAAACAATGATTTACCATTTACAGCTTCTAGGTTATTCTGAGCTTTGAATTTTCAAGTATGGGATAGAACTTGCTGCACATTTGTACTCCAGTATTTCACAGGGAGTGGTGATTCCACTTTAGCTTGCTTACCAACAGCAGTTTGCTGGTGCCATGACTTTTCATATCGAGCACTTTTTTGAAGTTCTGAATTTCTTTACCTATTCATATCAGATCATGTGAAAGTTTATCACCATATAAGAACATTTTGGTGCAATTTTTAATAATCTTATCACACACCTAAAAGGCTGCAAGGTCAATAAAGGCAATGGGTTGGAATGGAGATAAATGAGCATCCTTAGCTAATTCTGCAATTTAATGTAAACAGCATCTTTTGAAACTAGATAAAAAGCATTTATTAATTTATTTTAAACGGGGGACAAAGGGATGTGAACCTAATAGGAAAATTCTTTCTTCTGAATTGCAAGATTTTTTAACATGCAACCTGAATAACTTTGAACTCTTGAGCTAATAATGCAGTTCTGCTTTCCTTCTATGCAATGCTTCAGAGAGACAGGTTTTTCTTCAAAGGCAGAAAAGCTGTGGAGGGTTTTCCCCCACTTTTGATATGCTCCCAGTGATACTTGTACTAGCCACTGAATGAACTAATTTTTAGTAACTTCATGTTTTAAAGATTTTAATTAAAACACTGTTGTAAATAACAGATCAGGGTCACAATAAAACAACGAATCTAGTTCCTGTGTTCTGTCTCTTTCCAGCAACTAAAGTACAGTGATGTACCTGTGTCCTTTGTTATCTCCCATGCCCATTTTTTAAAACAAATCTGTCCTAGTAAAGAATCAGTACAAAGTTGAATCAATGTTGAAAACTTTCCTCTAGACACCTGTTATGCTTTAAAGAAACAGTACCTTTTGTGATGAAAGGGTACTCTGAGCTACTGTTATTGAAAGGAGAAAGTAATTACTGCATTTTTAACATTAAATGGACTCCTTTTCTAATTGGCTTTAAATCTGAACAGGTACAAGTTTAATGAAGAATTTATATTTCTTCTTCTTCAGAGATACCCTCATCTGCATGCTGAAATCTGTCATTTTTCATATCAATAATTTGCCTCTTCTGAAAATCAGCCTCTGAAATTAATGAGTGGGTAGGTTTTTTTAGTTCTACCAAAATGCTTTTTCTTTTAAGGATCTGATTAATGTATTGTGTATGTCAAAGTGCAAACTCAGAGGAACAAGTTATTTATTTTTTTAAAAATAAGGTTTTTTTATATGAACCCTTAATAAATCTCTCCCATTTCAAACTGTGCTGTGTTTACAGCTTTGTGCATGAAGAGCTATCAGAAAATTCCAGAGCTATTTTCTGTGTTCATTCCCACTGCCTGCTCAGTGCCTGCACACCTCTAGAGTATGCAAGATGCAATTGATTTTTCAAAAGTCAACTGTTAAATGAATGTACTTTCCTAAACCCTACAGAAAACTCCCATGAGAACACCAACTACTGAAAAAGAGAGCACAATGTCCATATTATATATATGCCATCAGCTGATTTTGTTCACAAAAAGAAGACTGTAGAGATTTGTGGAGATTTTTGAAAGCTGTAGTTCCTATGGCTTATCTTATAAAACAGAGTTGCCATGTAATAGACTAGATACCTTCTGCTTTAGGTCATATGCCTATTACATGTGACAGAACACAGTTTCTGGTTCTGTAATTGTCCTATAAAAAATTCCGAGGAAAAAAGTTTGAGCAGAGAAAAAAAAAGAAAAATACCGTATGCTGTTAAAAACCATAGTTCTACCCTGGGATATCTGGTTTGCCTAACTTATGGTTTTCTGTCATCTCTGCTCCTACCACTTGCTATAATTTCTGTGAATCACTCCTTTCACTGAATAAAAATCTGCCTAATATTCCTTCAGCACTGTTTCTTTCCTATTTAAGGTTTACATTGTTTCTTTATGTATCCATCTAACAGCTTCACTTCATGTCCGCTATTACACTTTCAGAATAACTACATCATGCCGTATCCTTCCAGCAGTGTGATAATCTGCAAGTTGAATTTCACCAGTAGATCCTTAGATTTCATAATTTTATTTTTTCATATCCATGACTTAGCTTCAAACTATGTCTTAAATTTCCCTTTTTATCTAAAGCTGTTGTGGTATGCATGCAGTTGTGCACTGTCATATTGCCTTGGAATATGGGTCTGAGTCAGTTCCGACGTCAGTGCCGACTTTCCCAACACTGTTGCTCAGTTAGCAAGAGCTATTAATGGAGGTTTCTGGATGGTGAGAAGCCTTTGTGTGGAGCTTTGTGTGGAATCATTCAATTGCTCATCATCTTTCCCTCTGGGTCTCCTGGTGGACTGCATTTGTTGGAAGAGCTGGCCTTCTGTGTGTCGTGCCAGAGTTCTCCTACATCACAAGCCAGAAAGAAACCTGTCCTTCCATCACTGCCAGGACACCACTCAGCACTGCAAATGCAGTACACTTTGCTTTTGATGGGGTAGTGACTGCAGAAGCAGAGGCACAGATTCTTGCCTGATGACAGCTCTAGGTGTCCTGACACAGCTCTATTGAGACTTTCTGTGCCAGGCGTGTGACTTCTTGCCCACTAATGGTCACGTTCAGGGAGATAGGCATCTGTAGAGATGGAACGATACCAGGCTACCGCAAGCCAGGAACTCGCAATTGTGAAGAAACCACTTGCACCTGTGTAGCAGAATCAGGAGAATTGTGAAAAATGCACTCTGAGCTATTTTATGCAAAATCCTGTATTTGTTCTTCAAAACGATGTTGTTAGATTGATACCAAAACACTGTTTTATCTTTTTTATCATCATTCCTCATCTTTATTCTTTTTTTATTTGTTCAGAACTCCTGACATTTGAAGACTACAGTTTTGAATTATTTTTCAGACCCCAGAATTGTAATTCAGTTTCTTTCTAATTGGTATTTAATAACTTAATAATTACAACTTATGGATCACTCAATGAAGAAAATACAAGTGATTAAAAACAATGTAAAACATAAAATAACCAAAAAGCAGACAATTAGTTATGTTCAACTACAAAAGCACAATTTTAAAGTGGAAAGGATGAGAGACACCCCAAAAAGTTAATTTGCCAGGATCATTTGGCTGGAAGGGATCATAGCACAAGTTGTGCCACTGTCTAGGCAATTCCCACTGATGGCTACCTGTGAACTTCTTATTGAGTGGTGCAGGAATGAGCAGAAGTTGGGGAGGTATAAGAAAGGGCCACAGAAGACAAGCATCTGCAGTATAGTACAGCAAAAGAAAATACAGTGGTTGAAGAGACTGAGATGCTCCCTGGCTGAAACAGCTCTTTTATCACTTTCCTTAGCTTCTGCTCTTCCTCCCACTGTCACGTTGGTATAGGGAACATATGCAAGCAGGACAGACTGCTAGTGCTGCTTGGCTTCACTCCAAAGCTGCTTGGAACACTCTCCTCAGTCCCAAACAGCATGTGTTTGCTTTGTCACATCTTCCCTCATGACTTCAGCTTACTATTCATTGCTCCCACGCATCAGCTTTCATGATGGATTAGCCATCCTCGTAAAGGTAACATTTGTGGCAGCGTGTGACTGCATCCACACCTGTCATTACTCTTTAGAAAGGAGGAGAAAATTGCTAGTGTTCTATCCCCAGCTTGACAAATAAATGGGTCTTTTTCCAGCAGGAGTAACTTTTGTTACATGATAACATGCTGCTGTTTTGGCCAGTGCCAGTGATTGCCAGGCTCTTACCATTACTGTCTGTGGGATGGGAAACAGACAGACAAGTTTAGAAGGGGACAAGAATGAAGACACCCTGTTAGTGATAGCAATGATGTGCTTGCACGTTCCTAAAATACAGGCAATCCCTGTCTCAGGGGAAGGACTCTACTCCTTACATGACAACAAGCAACTGGTCCACAGGGAAAAAAATAGAGGGAAGGATGGTTTGCTGATGATTTACTTTTTGTAGTGTCCCAGAACAGATGGACCACAATAGAACTAAAGGGAATAAGAAGGGCAGCAGCATGTAATGACTCCACTGAGGACAGCTTTTACTTTTCACAGACCTTTGTTTCAAATAACATGACATTGAACAATGTCATTCTATGTCAGCAAAAGTGATTCTTTATTGAAGCCAAGACTGACATGGGAGTGTTAATACACAGCATGCCCTTACAGCACCTGGACATCAGTGAAATCAGTTGCTTTGAAAAGCAAATATAAGAAGTTGGTTCTTTTATGGCGCGGTTCTGATCCTACTGAGGGGCATGAGGAACACTGTCTGGATTCGTGTGTTCTTATCTCAGTGTGTGTCTCGGGGAGTATACAGGGCAGTAACAGCCACAGCAAGAGTGGTGTAGAACATGGGCACGCAGGGCATGAGACCACTGGCAGTACTAGGCTGCCTTTTGGCAAAATGACTGCAGTCTGGCTGTGCAACACTTACCTGTTCCCTTCTGCAAATCAGCTATTGTCCTGGAAATCCTGCTTCTCCTCTCAAAGAGGTGAGCTCTTTACAGAAGAATTCCAAATATCCTGCTACAATTCTGGAACATAGTGAGAAAATCAAAGTGTAGAGCTTCAGAAAGTAGTCAGGGTTCTCATAAGAAGAGCAAGGTGCTCACCAGCCTATAAACATTCACTGTTGTCCTTGTTAGTTGACTCCAGGGTCTTGACTTGGCCATCCATTGCCTCCTTGAATTTGGCTAAGCTGGTTCTACTCAGAAAAGAGTGCTAGTGTTAACTTCTGACAGTAGAATTAGCAAAGCTGCCCCACTCCCAGGAAAAGAGTAATGCTAATACTTCAGACTATTAAAACAAGCTTATATTAGTTCAACACTCTGCATGCTGGAAACAAAGAGATTTTGATTCAGTCATCTGTACAGTGAAACTGAAATTATTATCTCATTAAATCAAGGCTTCATTTATTATAAGAACAAGAGGTGAAATGGAAGCCTGCATGTAATGTTTGGCATGCTGCTGTGATTTCTGACCTTTTCTCCTGTTTTAAATAGATGTAAAAGATTTTGGAAAATATTGTAGCTCATGATTTTCAATTGAAAACAGGCATTTCAATTTTCAATTGAAATGCCTGTTTATCACACTTCTGTTCCCTCCCCTAAAATTAAAATCTTTCTGAAATTTTGCAAGTAAATATCTTTTCTGTAAAGCCTAGAAAAATATTCTTGCTATTTCAAATTGTTCCAGGAGCTACTATTGAATAACTCTTCAGGTAAAGTTTTACCTAACAGACTAGGTGTTGATGCCGGAATGATTTTTGTCTTTTCTTTTATATCCCTTTTACACAGTTCTCTGTATCCACAAGCATTGGTAGTATGCATACTTGCAACCTTTTACTTGGTTTAGTGCAAAGTGTTTTGTAAGTGTTCTGCAGGCCTGAGACTAAACACCCCAGAACTGCAGAGCCAGGGAGACCAAACATTCCTACTATCTCAGGAAGCCAAGGTCTCCTGGTAGGAGGATTCTGTAAACTAGGGGTTAGCCCACCCCAACCTCATTATTGGGCCCCCTTGTTAGTGTGTAAAGTCTATAACTGGTGTGTAGGATTGACGGGGGGGGGGGCATTTTGCCACACTTCACCTGGTGAAGTGGATGCACTGAACAGGATCCTGATTAAAATACTGAGGTAACGACCCCAACCCCTCTAACCGTGTCTAGCTTCATTTTCCTAACACCAGGAAAAAGGCAGCAGTGTCTTCTGCCCAAACTTTTTCAAGACTTTACAATTGCTATTTGCACATGATCTAATTTGAAGTTGTAACTTATACTACCATAGCGTTCTACTCCTCGTTTCTACTACCTGAGTTCTAGCAGCCATCCAGTCTTCCATGCCAGTAATTCCGCCCAACTTCTGCAGTCTTAGCAATGTGCTCATGTACCACATGGACATTAGTCATCCCTGCTTTCTTCTAACCATCATGCTTGCATTTGCTGCTGGAAAGACTGGTCCACTTTATGAGGGGAAACACTCTTTACAAGAGTTAAAGGTTCTTTACAAGAGCCTAAGGGTCTTTTTTACTGCTTGGTTTTATTATTTGAAGGTCCATTCTCTGTCGAACTATGATCTATTTAATTGGTGCAGCTACTGATCAAGACAGACCAGTTGATGGTCTACTCAACACTTGAATATTTTAGACCAAAAAAACCTGATAGATTTTCTTGTCAGGGGATCTGAGCACTCCTCTCCACCATCTGAGGCTGGCACAAACATTGCAAATCCCATGAGTCACAGAAAACTGAGAGAACCAGGATTTGAAAGAATAATATGAAGTCAGTTCTTTACACAAGATTTCTTAAACACAAGTATCCAAGTACAGCACTCACAGAAGCAGCTTGAACTCCTCCTTCTGAGGAAACAGTCAATTTAGACTAAGATAATTTTGTTTTCTAAGAAAGCCTCTGGTTTGGAGTTATTGAAAAGCATTGAATTAAACCAGTTCCAGAAGGCTGGAGAACTTCCAGTTAAGAAAGATATTTTTATTTAAAGCAATTCACTTATTCTCTACTAAGAGTTATTTTTCAATAAACTTACTTGCATTTTATAAATCAGATTTATGGATTTATGAGCTATTTCTTGGAACAGAATTACTGCAGTTAACTGTAGAACTTCTAAAAAAAAAAAAAGATGAAATTCTATCATTTAGAAAGCACAGCGTCAAGAGGGGTTTTTTGAGGGTGGGCATCCATGGCTATTCGTGTCATTTTTTCTAACTCAAACTCTGCAAACTGTTTATAGTTGATTTGAAACCAAGAAAGCATCATTCCCCACACCTTTTATTCTCAATCTTTTTTTACTTATGGAAGATGAGGAAAATGATGATGTCTACCCTCAGCATCAAATGATGACCATTTATTTGCCCCTCTGGTTCATGTATAGTACAAACGACTCAATTAGCTGAACAGATCAATTAATTTAAATTTTCAATTAGTTTTCAGTCAGTTGGTATATCCCAAAATTAACACCTATAGTTGAATAGTAGCATTTACTGTAGAATTTGGTAGCACTTACATGCTACCAAAATTCTACCTTTTAATCATAGAATCATACAACACTCTTATTTGGAAGGGATCCAACAAGGATCATCAAAGTCCAACTTTTGGCCCTACACAAGGCACCGCAAGAATCACACCATGTGCCTGAGAGCATTGACCAAATGCTTCTTGAACTGGGTCAGGCTGAGACCACTTCCCTGAGGGGCCTGTTCCAGTGCTCAAACACTCCCTGTGGGAAGAACCGTCTCCTAATATCCAACCTAAATCTCCCCTGACATAGTTTCATGCTGTTACCTAGAGTCCTGTCACTGGTCACAACAAAGAAGAGTTTAATGTCTGCCCCTGCTCTTCCCCTCATGAGGAATTGAGGCCACAGTGAGGTCTCCCCTCAGTCTTCTCCAGGCTGAACAGACCAAGTGACCTCAGCCTCTCCTCATAAAGTTTCCCTCCAGACCTCTTACCATTTTCCTTGTCCTCCTTTGGGCACTCCCCAATAGCTCTATATCTCCCTTACACTGTGGCACCCAGACCTGCCCCCCAGCACTTGAGGTGAGGCCACCCCAGCCCAGAGCAGAGGGGACAATCCCCTCCCCTGCCCAGCTGATGCTGTCCCTGATGTCCCCAGGACACGCTTGGCCCTCCTGGCTGCCAGGGCACTGCTGACTTGTGTTCAACTTGCCATCAGCCAGGAACCCCAGGGCCCTTTCCACAGTGCTGCTCTCCAGCCTCCCCTTCCCCAGTCTGTCCATACATCCAGGATTGCCCCATCCCAGTGCAGAATCCAGCATTTGCCCTTGTTAAACTTCATATGGTTGGTGATTGTCCATCTCTCTAATTTGTCAAGGTCTCTCTGCAGAGCCTCTCTGCCCTCAAAGGAGTTAACAGCTCCTCTCAATTTAATGTTGTCAGCAGACTTAGTATTCCTTTGAATCCTGTATCCAGGTGAATGAGTTCATTGAAGACAATAGAGCCCTCTGGAACCCCACTAGTGACTGCATGACAGCCTAATGTTTTTGCAAAAGATGTATTATTCTTTCCAAAGAAAACATCCCATTGCAGTTTCATAATTGCCCTGAAAGGCATACGAGAGATTATTCCTCTGTAGCTGTGCAGAAATTATTATCAGAGAAATTTCACAATGTCAAATGTGTAATTTGAAGCACCAGCAACCATACAAGAAAATACAATATTTTCAGCCAAACTTTCATTCATTCATGCATGCATGTATTCATTCATGTTTGGCTAAAAGAAAAGCAAACACACAGTTGGCAGTGCACACAGCATTTGGACTATCAGCATATATTGAGCCATGATATATATAGCCATGGATGAATATTAGAAAACAACATGTGCTGTCACCATAACTGAGTTATATGTGTGACTAATACTGTAATGTACTTTTGTTGATTGTGCAACAGCTGCCTTTTAATTTTTTTGAAGTACTTTACACTTCATAGCAACCAAGAAGTTGAAAGTGTTTTGCTTAGAAGCTATGCTTTCATGATTTGTCCCATTTCCATACCATTTTATGTCTGACAGTTCCTCACAAAAACTGAGAAACTTCTGCATAAATCAGAGCAGACCTTGAAGCAAATATTGCTTTCTTTACTGTTCCAAGCAAAATCAGTTTTCATGTTCATGTAGGATTCTTCTTGACTGGCTGACAGAACAGCCCTATTGTGATGACTGCCAGCAAAGTGACTGCCAGTAAAGTTCAGAGTAATGATACATGTAGACCTATTAAAAATCATAGAAGTGCTAACACTAGTGTGTCTCCCAGTCTAGATTATTATGTGAGGGGAAAAATACACATTTGAATAGCAAAAAACAACAGGTTTACAGTCACAGCAATTTCATTTTGTCCACCTGCCTTAAACTGCAGTTTTATTTTTTTTTAACTTAAATGAAAGTTCAAATAATTTCTTTAGAAAGCACGTAAAGAAATTCAGGATTTGCTGGCTTTTAAAGTGCTGCATCAATGTAGACTGTTTTGGTAGCACTGAATTTCACATTTCAACCATAGCTCTGAACCAGAGGTGCTCCTTTGCACTTATTTGCATCTTTTGGACGAGGTTGTTCAAACTGCACTGTCAGCATTTCAGAGGAAGTATTTAAAACGTCTTCTGAACGTTCTGAAGACGTTTAATCAAATAATTCCAAGAGGCCTTTTTAATGCTTCCTCCCACGGAAGCGGGATTTTGCGACGGTGGCTCAAAGCCGTCCCTCACCTTCCGTCCTTGTAGAACCTTTGTACAAGACACCAGAGCAGCCACAAGCTGGGTGAACTATTTACCACGCCAACAGAAGGCGGGAACGAGAGAGTAAATCCGTGTTTTCCCAAGTAAGGCTTTCCGCCTCCCTCCGCACGTCCCCTGCACCGCCACACCAGGCCGGCTGTCGGGCCGGCTCCGAGGGCTGCAGGAGCGCGGGGCCGGGGCGGCCGCAGTG
>JAHLSL010013733.1:12793-172507 GCA_025920805.1 Petroica traversi
GGGGACCGCAGCGCCCGCCTGGCCCCCGCCATGTCGGACTTCGACAGCAACCCCTTCGCCGACCCGGACCTGAACAACCCCTTCAAGGTGAGGGGGCCCTGAGCTTTCCTCGGTGTCGGTATGCGCCGAGCCGCGGGGGAAGCAAACAAGGAAGGAAGGAAAGAGTGGAAGGGAATAAGGAAGGAAGGGCCCCGTGGGAGATGCGGGCCGGGGTATCTGCCCTCAGCGGGCCACGGGGGCTCGGAGTGAGAGTGGGGGCAGGGCACGGGGGATAATCAGGGTTTCTCGGCTTCAGGGCTCCGTGTTTCCTTCTGTAGCTAAAATAACACAAGTCGTATTTCAAATGCGTTATGTCGATGGAAAAAAAAAAAAGAAAAGTTTGTATTTTTTGGTGTTTTTTTTGTTTTGATTCTAGCTTTGTGGTAGGGATAACGCTACCTATAGTCCTTTTTAGTTTCGTCTGATTGAGCCAAATAGTTAAACTTAATAAATTAGTGAATTTACCTTCTTCTCTCCCCTCCTCCAACCCTCTTCAAGCTTACTGGTTCCCTGATGTCTGAAGTAATTAGGGTGTCGATGGCTGGGCTAGAGTTCTGTGCTGCATCTCAAACTGCTTTGTTGTAATGTACTGTAGAGCTTTTAGGTTTTGCACTGTTTACTTGTCATTCAGCTGTGAATTCTCTCTTCACTCACTGTTCTGGCTTTAGCTGTCAAAACGAACTGACCTCCTTGGATGCTTCCTCTCCTGTTTTTTTTTTTTGTTATTTGAATCCAGTTCAGCTAACTTCTGAAGCTACCTACTTAGATTATATTATTGAACTTCATGAGGACACTTTAAAGTACACAGATAGTAGGTAGAAGAGAGTTTAGAATATTAACTGGAATAATTAAGCTTTTTAAAAATTGAGCTGTCACATTTCAAGCCAAGCATACTTCTGTCCACGTAGATGCTGGAAGTATAATGTTCCTAACATTTATTCATTAGAGTCTCTCTGAATCATTAGTTTAGTTTTTATGGCCATAAAACACATGCAGTAGTATTAATCAGGCTAGAGTTCCTTAGGCTAAGATCTGTTTTCACTTGCTGTTTGAAGTTCAGTGTCCTTCCAGGTGAACACAAGTCCTGGTTTTGAGTCTGCTGCCAGCAGTAGTTTGGGCTGGTACCCATATCAGTGAGCACTGTTCTTTTTGGCACCAAGCACTTGAAAGGTGTCCTTCTAGAATGAATCTTCAGCAACAGAAATTCGTGATGCTTTTCCTCCTACTTCCATCCTTCTTGCAATAGTTAATCAGATACATCTAGCAAAATCCAGGGCAGTAAGGGGTATTAGACACAGTATAGATGCCTCTGCAGTGCTCATCAGGCCATGTAACTGGTCATGTGTAGGGTTGTTGGACCTAAACCAGGCACATACCTGAATTATACTTCCAGTTTAAAGTTATTGCTTAAAGTGCAGAATCTTATTCCAGTTTCTCTTCAGAGAAAGATTTCTGTTGTAACTCTTGGGCACAATCCATGCCGTGCTTCTCATCTGCAGTGCATCATGATAAAAGAACTCTATAACAACTTCTCTGAAACTTGAAGCTTTCTGGATTTCTTCATTTGCAGAAGATGGTTCAGGAAAGCTGTGTACTTTTCCTTTTCCTGAGGCTTTTTTCCCTTCCTTCAGTCTTTGCTAACTTCCATCACATTCTACTGCCCATAAAAGGTAATCTTGCATACCTTTACTTACCTGTGCATTTGACTTGAAGGGGCAAAAGGCCCCTTCATATGTATAAACTCATATATAAGCCAAAGCTTGATGGCCATCTTGTTGGCAGAACAGTTTTGAAATTGATGGCTGTTAATGCATGTATATATTTAAGTTTCATCTATGTGTTTTAAAATACTTTATGCACAGATCCAGTATTTCCAGATGGACCCTGACAGCCTAAGTCATATTGTCTGCACACTGTATCCTAATATACTCATATTTTTGTCTTTGCTAGATAATTTTATGTATGATGTGATTAGCTGTTTTCCCTGCTTTTGAAACTGCTTCCTGTGCCACTAAGTAATACGGCAGAGAAAGAATGGGAAGGCATCAGGTGAAAGATTTGTTGCCAAGGTCTAAAGATAGATCTTTTTTTCTTAAACATTTTGGTTATACTAACTTTCTGTGTTCTACTTGGGAGGTTTCCTGTGACTGTTCTTATGCCTTTTAATAAAAAGATTAGAGTCGTGCTTCTTGCTTGATGTTGAATCAAATAAAAGGACTCTCTGGAGAGATAAAGGTAAAGCATAAACATGTAGTGTGCTCAGTATTTTGGGTAGTTAATACTCCCAGAAGTCTAAAAGTAAATTATGTGTTGGAAAAAGAGAAATTAGCTTACCTGGCTTGATCATGGAATGCTGTGGGTTTTGAGACAAGTGGCTACCTAACCTTTGCATTTTTTTTATTCTTTTTGCTGTAAAAAAGGCAACAAACTGGAACTGAATCCAGAATCAGATATGTTTTTGAAGTCATAGTTTTTCTCTCTAAATGAATGCCCTCTGAATGATATATAACAACAAAGACAAAAGATGGGTTTTTTTGAAAGACAGAGGGTACTGAAACAAGCAGATAAATGACGTGCTATCATTTACGAGCTTTTGATCATGTTAAAGTTGTGCAGAAGAAAATGCATCCATGTACCATAAAAATGAAGTTGTGAGAATCCTTTTATCCTTTTACTGTATGATGTAGCAGCGGTGTGAAGAAGTGCACAGTTGGTATAACCTTTGGTTTCATGATTGGAAGCAGGCTAGTAATGAAATCTATTTCATTTACTAAGAAGCTCAAGTCATGGCTTGTGAGTGTGAATTCGCACTTGGTAAAGTTCTCACAAATGGCGCAGTCCCACGGCACCAAACAGGGTGAGCAGAGCAGATGTGGTGATGGTAACTGCATTCAGTGCTAGCAAGTCTATAGAGAGGAGACAGATCTAAGCCCAAGTTAGAAAGCCAGGCCAGGATCAGGATCACACGCTGTGAAAGTAAACAGGATCAGCCAACAGTCCTCTGGTGACCAGGTAAAGTGTTAGTTAAGGAGTGAGGGTCTGACCACTTATGAGGAGTTCAGGAATCCTCGAGATCCTGATGATCTATGTTGAATAGGGTAAAGCAGCATGAAATAAATTTTGTATGACAAAACAAAGGCACATTTCTAATGTAGCTATCTCCTTGTGTTCTTTTTTTTTTTTTTTTCCCTTAATGTCATAGGATAGGTGATAGTTGTAGTCTTCTGTCATGGGAGGTGATACAGTTACAAAGGTTCTGAAATAGCAGTCTCAAAATTCAGTGTAAGTATCATTTACTCTGAAAGAATCAGCAGTTCACGTACAATAAAAATTGTTGGTTCTGTGTTCTTGGTTTGATTTTTCTTTTCTTTTAAAAAGTGAACAATTCTACTACTCAGAGAAGTTTTTTAAGTAAAGCTGTGAATTTTGTAGGCCTTTGGATCTTGGCTGACAGACGGCAAAGAATCTGGCTGTTAATTATCCAAACATGAAGCAGTTACTTTTTAATGGCTGTAGAATGAGGACTGTAAAGACTGAGTTGTGTCATAAATTCTGTTGGGTCAGTTCATCTGATGTGTTTAGCTCTGAGCAGATGCTTGTATTTGACACCGTAGAAATTATGATAGGCCTGAAAGCTAAGATACGTGTATTTTCAAATGTGAATGGTGACCTTCAGGGAAAAGCTAATCCACTATGTTTTTTCTTGATCAATTTTAATGTGGGAGGGCACAATCAGAGAAGACTTCAAATGTATGTAATGTTAAGTATTTGAGTAGTTTCTTGGATTAGGTATCCAAACTGTGGTTACCTTTGAGTTGTTGGTCCAAAAAGTCACAGGTCTTACCTATTTCTGTCATGGCTGACACTGGATGGCTGAGGTGCTCTGTGGTATCCAAAAATGGCACTATATTGCTCCTACTTGAGTCAGTAGAGCTAAGTACAGAAGTAATTCCAGTTATAAGTTTATAAACTGAAGTGGATATTACACTTAATCTTGACTCATATGAGCACAAATTAATCTCCTGTCTGGTTTGGCGGAAAATACAACCTGGAGGTTTGGTACTCAAAGCAGTTGTACAAATGACTGCTACATTCTGTGGCAACAGAATCTATACAGTTTATACTATGATTGCTGAAGTGAAGCTGAAGTGATAGAAACTTACAGGAAGAAAAAGAAGTCCTGATTTTTTTGAAACCCTTATTACATAAGAGTTAGTGCAGCTTTAGTATGAAGCAGTTTTGTTGTGTGCCTCTGTGCATAGCTCAGTTTTAATTCTTGTATCTGACTATAAAGTATACTAATTTAAGTTATCTGTCTTAAAGTTATTAAAGGACATAAAATATAGGTATTTCTTCTGACTTTCACGATGTTGTTTCCCTTCATGTCTTCCAAAGTTATGAATATCCCTAAATATTGCATAATTTAATGCTGAACTTCATGGTAGTGGATTGTCGTTTAGTTGTCCTACATGGAAGTTGACTTTCAAGAGTACACTTCACGAGTGGTGTAACTGCACTGTAATCTATGTAAAGCATTTTAATAGTTAAGTATTTAATAGCTGTTTTTCCCCTCTAGATTTTCACTGAAGTGTTAGCACATATTGCCTAGTGTTATTATTGCACTGTATACTGAGATTTAACATTACAAAGGGGAGCATACACATATCAGAGCTGGGAAGGGAGAACGATTTGAGAACAGTTGAGAGATGGAGGTGATACTTTGTTAGGCATACTCCAGTACTCCGTTGCAAGATGAGGCTGGTGCAAGCTTCAAGACAAATTTGGCCTTGTGAGCCTCTGAATTGATTCAGGTTTCAGAGGTGGGGACCTTGCCTTGCTCAATAGCTCAGAACCCTTCACAGCTCTGCTTTTGTGTGATGAATGTGACATAACAGGTGCTGTTCAAAATACAAGTCTAAGAAAACCCAGTGGGCTACTTTTGCATTATCCTTTTTAATAACTGTGTTCTGGCAGAGTGGGAAAGAAAGGTATTTGAACATTGTTTCATCAAGGGGATGGGAAAATGGCTGACAAGTGATCAATCTGTTTAACTTGAAAAACTTGGAATTATGAAAGAACTGTTATATGGCTACTTGGATATTACTGTTGTTGTTGTTGTTGTTGTTGTTGTTGTTATTATTATTATTATTTCAGAAAGAATTTTTTATTACTATAAATCCAGAATTTTTTACCAAATGTTTATTCAGATTGTGTGAATTGCAATTTCAGAGACTTAATCTAGCAGTTTTATGGGACTGAGGAACACTCGAGAACCTATTTATGAAAAGTGTGATGGTTAATTTTCTCTTTGGTCAAGAACTCAAAAAAGTCAGACCAACAGTTTCAGGAATTTTGTGTTGCATTTTTGCTTAGTTTTCTAACCCAGTGGTGTTATCTTAGGGCGTACGTCACAGAGAGCAGGAAGTACAACTGTTACTATTAGTAAAATGTCCTCTCACCCCCAAAATCAAAATCGACAAAATTTAGGATGAATTCTTACTTAAAGCTTACTTTGTAACTATTTTTTTGTTCTGTTTAGCTTAAGTGATTTTTACTTGAAATTGTTTTCAATTGCTGATGTGCTGTAAAAGCATTATAATCTCTATCAGTGTTTAGTGCTTATAAACCCCATTTCCTGACCTCTGCAATAAAATACTGCTTTTACTTCCCTGATGCTCCTTGGGACTAAACAGAAAAAATGTTTTGTGCAGAAAATTCTTTTGTCTTTTTGGTAGAAGAGTGGGTATCCCCCAAAGTGAAAAGTTTTTTTGAGCAACATGAATGACAGTTTGGAGGGGCTGTTTCCTAGTTTGCTATATTCTCTTCAGTTAAATCAAAATCACAACTAACAATGTAATCTTAGCTGATGGTGTTTTTCACATTATTACTAGATTATGCATACAGAAGGATTTACTGGTGGTTGAACAATTCTGGACCAGTATCCAGTGAACAGTAATACCAAACACTGTTACAGATGTATTTACTTCAGTCTTTAATTTAGTAGTGTCTTCTGTATTAGTGAAACTGGTAGCTGATGACTAGTTTTGGTCTCCTAGACAACTGAGGACTTTTCCCTTCAATTTTGTTTTTTAAAAAGCTGTAAAAGCTCTCGTAGAATGGATTCTGCTCCGTTTTAAACATTCTCATTTATAGTTAATTATGTTTGTATGCTCTCTGTGATAACTGGGCATTCAGTTAATTTTATCTGTATCTGAGTGATGTGAGCATAATTTGTTAGCTTGGCACAGCAGATTTTTTAATAGTTCTATAGGTCTTCTTGCCAATATGAAATATGAATGTGTTGTTTTTTCTGTGTTTGTTTTGTCAGTTTGTGTTGCTGTTTGTTGTGGTGCTTTTTCTGACTTTTCCATTCTTGGCATAAAAAATAGGTTGCTGCTTGTACCTGTCTTGTTGGGATTAAAATAAGTGTGTTAATATTTGCTTGTGAAATTGGTGTTCAGTAGAGAGTAGAGAGACTGCAAAATGGTAAAATGAAAAATTTAGATGGAAAATTAAGTTGTGCTACTTCCTTAGAACTTCAGTCTCCTAAGCTAATTCAGATCTTGAAAATGTCATCTGAAATTTGTGTGTGTGACTTAAATGCACCAATAGCTACAATAGCTGGCTATGAAAAATAGTCTGTTTTTAATTCTGTTCTGTAATTGTATGACTTATAGTTAAATAAAAAGATCAGAAGCTCCGGGTTTGAAATGGCAGGAGTTTGGGTTAGATAAGGCTGGGTGGAATATCAGATATGGAAAATAAATTATTACAGCATAGGTTTCACTAATTCCTGTGGAATATTAGTCTTTACAGTTTTTAACTGCTAGAATGTGCGTGTCATGCAACATAGAAATTTGATAGCATTCATTTAAATGCCACTTCTTCTGAGGATGTCATCCTGCACCACTTTTTTTTGTTTGTATTCATAATTCAAACCCTAAGCAATTTCTAAATACAATGGGTTTTTTATTCTTCAGCAGCAAGTATGAGTGCTTTACAGTTTTCTTCACTGTGTTTAGATGAGCTGGCATTTGCTCCATTTTTAAAATGAGATGCAATGAGTGTAAGGTAAATGATCCAAAACAATTCTTTGTGTTTTGTGGCACTCAGAAATATTGTAAGTAGTGTTTTGAAATATGAAGTGTGGCTCCTGTTGGTATCTGGTCATTTGATGTGCTAATTCAGAAGAATTAGTATAGCACCTACACCAGGGCACCCTGACCGTGAAGAGCTGAGGATAGTTCTAACAATGAATGTGTTGTAGGAGAGATGAATTTCCAGGCTGATACTTAGCTCCTTCAGCTGTGACATTCCTCTTTTCCTGTAATTACTGGTTTACTTTTCCTTCAGTCTTTCTGTGTCACAAACTTCTAATGAAGTCCAGACTGTGTAATTCAAGTTTTTTGAATGCAGAATTTTAATGCTGCTTGCAGTGGTGGAGTTCAATTTGTATATTTCAATACAACTGTAATTTTCTTTCTTTACTGGGTGATGAAACTTCACTTGAATAGAGCTATTATTGAATGTCCGCTTGATCTTTCAAGTTTTTTTTAGAGCTGCTGCTACTTCAGCAAACAATGGCAATATTTGGCAGAGGTGTAGCAATTGTTAATTCAAAGTAGGAATGGACTTCTGATAAAGGGCTTCTTGCGCTAACCACTGTGTATTTAGTGTTGAACCTATTTTTTTGAGTGCTAAGACTGTTGCTGTAGTACATCTGGTTGTCTCAGCATATGTTTCCTTTCACTGGTCAGTGTTGGAATGTCACAGAATATGTACAAAGAGATCTGAGGAGTTTTTGACCCTTCTCTAAAACACATTGAGAAAAAAAGGCTGTCTTTCATCAGATACTTATTTTTGCTTTTATGTTGTATTTCTGAATATAGATTGCTCTTCTGAATTGGACTTTACCACTGTTTCATGCTTTTTGGAAATGGCTGCTGATCTGTTGGTATCTCATAAGTCTGATATTGTAGTTATTCGAATAATTGAATTTATTGTCTGCAGGCACAATTGGGCTGAATTACTTGGTTAGTATTGCACTCTTCAGATCTAAGTCTGGTATTGAAATACACTTTTAAAACAGCTAATTCAATCTAAAATCCTAAGTGCTGTTCAAGTAATAGTAATTAGACGTGCCATTTCACTGTGTGGCTGATGGTTAGTGATCACAAGTTGCACAAGTGTCAAAAATGGAACATGTTTCTGTCAAAGAGGGAACTTTATGAGAGCATTTTTGAAAGGGGTTTCATAATGAAAGCATGAACAAAGTGTTTTATGTTTTATTGACATGTAAAGACTGGAATAAGTGTACTAGGTCTGACTAGGATGGAGTTAATATTTTTCATAGCACTCCCTGTTGTGCTGTTTTACAGATTTGTGACTAAAACAGTGCTGGGAATGCACTGATATGCTTGCACATTGCTGTGCAGTGCTTGCAAAGCACCAAGACCAGCTTTGTTTCACACCCGTGCTTCCCCTCAGGGAATACACTTGGGCTAGAGGCTGGTAGGGAGCTCGGCAGGACTGCTGACCCCAGGTGACTAGAGGGATCCAGCACGCTGTGTAACATCATGCTTGGTGGTCGTGGTAGTGGGGGGGCTGTTCCTAGTAGCCCTTACTCAGAAGTGAGTTCCTGGGAGGTGGTACACAATTGCCTTTGCATCACTTGTGGGGTTTTGTTGCCTTTTTTTGCCTCTACCTTCACCTCTCCTGTCCCACCTTTAAACTGTCTTTTTTTGGTAACAACCACAAGTTTTATTTGTTTTTTCCTTTTTGGTTCTCTCTCTCATTCCACTGCAGAGAGCAGTGAGTGAACAGCTAGTTTGGGGGCTTTGCTGCTGGCTACAGTAGACACACCACAATAAGATAAAAAAGCTGTTATAGCTTTCTACTATTCTGTGTATTGAATTATGAAATTGTCTTGTTTGTATTACCTTTGTTTTTAACTTCGTCTTTTTTGATCTTGTACTGATGAGTCTAGTAAATCAATATGTAATTCAAATGTTATATTTAATTATTCCTTATTATTTATTTATTTATTTCTCTTATTTTCTGTTCAACATTTCAAGTAATTTCTGGTTGAATTTTGACAAGAAACATACCACACCATGTTCTCCCTCTTTTTTGCTGGTTCTCTGCCCAGTATTTTGTGATAGGCATTTTACCAAAGAATATGGTATCAGTTAGTTAGTTTGCCAGTTTGTGCAAGACCTGATGATATTTTTGTTGTAACAGTGTATTCAAGTAGCATGGTAGTTATGGCAGGCTTGTACAGGAGACTGTCACCAGCATGGCTATTATGAAAAAACTAATTAAACCGTGAGTCAAATATAGGAAAACTGATGTTGAATTGCATTTAACATTGTTTGATATACATTTTTTGAAAGGGTAATTCTTGTTCAGTGACCATTGAAATACTGCTTTGCAACTAAATGTGTGTTTTAATGAAAAATGGTTTGTGACCAAAGGGTGTTTTAAGTATGCTTATGTACATTAATTTGTTTAAAATATACAACATAACTTTTTAAAATGCTTGACGCAATGATTTTTCTTAAGCTTATTTTGTAGCAAACTTTCAAAATAGACTCATATGAATAAATTTGTAAGTATAGCTGTTGGAAAAAACAGACACGTTCTCATTTGCTCTGTCCCTTAGGATTTTAGAGCTGATAGGTGTTCTGCCTTGGTTTTTTTTCTAGCTGAAAATAAGTTGACAGCAGACATTAAGAAAGTCCTCTTCCTGCATCTGCAGATAAAGTTCCTGCCAGCAAGACTAAGCTAATGCCATAATAGATGCTGATTCTAAGAAAACAGATTGTTTAAATTTGTTTTTTATTTTATTTAGCTTAATAATTTCTGTATTTACTTAAGTGTAGATTAAGTCACTTAATGTATTTTTTTAAAAAGTAATATTTATATAATAGAATTGTAGAACAGCTTGGGTTGGAAGGAACCTTAAAGATCATCTAGTTCCATGTCCTCAGCTGTAGGCAGGGACACCTTCTACTACGTGAGGTTGCCCAGAAATCCATCCAGCCTGGCCTTGAACAGTTTTAGGGATGGGGCATTACAACTTCCTTAGGCAGATTGTTTCAGTATCTCAGCACTCTCACAGTAAAGAATTCCTTTGTAATACCTAATCCAAACCTACTCTCCTTCTGTTTGAATCCATGCCCCTGCTCCTGTTTCTGTATGCTCTTGTAAAGAGTCTGTCTTCATCCTCTTGTAGGTTCCCTTCAGGTGCTGCAAGGCTACAATTAGATCACCATTAAGCCTTTTCTTTTCCAGGCTGAAAATATCCAATTCTCTCAGCTCATCTTTGTAGGAGAGGTGCTTCATCCCTCTGGTCATCTAAGAGCCTCCACTGGACTCTCACCAACAGGGCCATGTCCTTCCTGTCCTGGGAGCCCAGAGCTGATGCAGCTCTGCAGGTGGGGTCTCAGCAGAGCAGAGCAGAGGGGCAGAATCCCCTCCCTGGCCCTGCTGCCCACGCTGCTCTGGCTGCAGCCCAGGACACGTTTGGCTCTCTGGGCTGGGAGTGTCCATGGCTGCGTCATGTCCAGTCTCTCACCCCAGCACCCCCAAGTCCTTCTGGGTAGGACTGCTCTGATCTATGCTGTTATCAGGGTTGCTCTGACCCAGATGCAGCACCAGCACTTGGCCTTGTTGAAACACATGAGATTTCCATGAGCTGTGTCCTAGAGCTTCTCCAGGCCCCTCTGGATGGCATGCCATCCTTCGGTTGTGTCAACTGCACCACACAGCTTGGGGTCATTTGCAGATTTGCTGAGAGTGTATACTCAATCTGTCTATATAATTAATGAAAATTCTAAATAACAGTGGTCCTGATACAGATCCCTGAGGGACACTTACCACTGATGTCCTGAATCACCTTCCAGTCCACCTTAGTGCAGCCTCTAGAAGCTGTTCCATTGTCTTCCCAGACACAGAGGTGAGGCTGACAGGTCAGTAGTTCCAAGGATCCTCCTTTCAACCTTTCTTAAAAATGGCTACCATGTTTCCCATTTTCCAGTCACCTGGGATTTGCCCTGAGTGCCATGACTTTTCAAATGTCATAGAGAGTGTCTTGGCAGCTACATCAACCAATTCCTTCAGGACTCTGGGATGCATCGTCAGGTCCCACAGCCTTAGGTAAATTCCGGTTCCTTAGGTTGTTATGAACCTGATCTTCTCTTACAGTAGGTAGTAGTTTGGTCTCCCAGTTTTCCTCCTGTCATCCATCCACTTCAGAGATGTGGGAAGAGAGGCTGCCTGTGAAGACTGAGGCCAAAATAACGGGTACCTCAGACTTCTCCTCATTCAATGTTACCAGTTTTCCATTGTCACCAGCTGCATTATCAGGGTCAACTTCTTTGACCTTCCTTTTGTGCTCAACGTGTTTCTAGAAGCTCTTCTTGTTATTCCTTGCATCCCATGTAAAGTTTTTAAAGGTATCTGTCTTTAAAGGAAATAAGAGTGTGTGTGTGTGTGTGTGTGTGTGTATATGTATATATATATAAAAGTATATATTTTTTTCCCAGTCATTATGAACTTGAGTTTATTCTCTAATGTTGAGCTAGATTGTTTGAAAGAAGAAAATATGTATATCTAAACATAATAGTTATAAAATACGTAAATAGTATATATAGCTCTTATTTGTTTGATGTACATTTATGTAAATATAAAGGTAACTAACAGTATTGAATAAATTGGTTTATTAATTTTCAAGAAAGCCTACATTTCATCCACTGTTATGTTCTGAAAATGCAAAAACTTTAAGGCACAGAAACAATGTAGTAGAACCAAGCATCTCATGGAATAAGTAAAAGCTTTTTTCAAACTAAATTGATGTGGTCCGTTGTGGTGGGCAGTTCTCTTCTGCAGAACAAAGTCTGCCTGTCTCTAGCATAGAGAAATGTTTCATTCCTGAGTTATTTTCTCAAGTTAAATCTCAAGCAATCTTTCTTGCTGTATAATTAATTGAGGATGAAAGAATTAACATTTTTTCTTTAATTTTACTAATTTAGGTAGGAGCTGAATCAGAAGTGTTTTTGGCATTATGGAACCCTGTTTCTTCAGCTTCATTTTTATTAAATACTTTCTCTGTTCTTGATGGGGTAGGATGTACTTCTGGGTAGGGAAATCCAAGGGTTACAGAAGCCTTGAAGGGTTTTCTTCTCTTGTGCTTTTCAAGTGTAAAGGCACGGAGTCCACTGATCAACATAGCAGGATAGAGGTTTCTTCTCTTCCCCGACAACAGATTTTTTCCCTTATAAATCAAATATATGACAGATGGGGTTTCTGTTATACTGAGTTAATCTAGGCTTATAAGAAGCTCAGAATGAAATGCTGTAATTTTGGAGATAAAGAGGTGGATGTTTACAGTCTTCTTTAGAGAAAACAAACCTTTTTAACTTTGAAAGAAAATCTTAGTTTTTTGTGATATAATGATATGGGTTTTTATTTTTGATTATATGCATGTGCAGAGATTTACTTAACTATTTCCTCTTCTAGGATCCTTCTGTTACACAAGTGACAAGAAATGTTCCTCCAGGGCTTGATGAGTACAATCCGTTCTCTGATTCAAGAACAGTAAGCATGTTTATTTCTTAATAATGCTGTTAATCTTTGATTTGTGGGGTTTTATTTTCAGGATTGGACTGATGTTGTAGAATGTATAATGGGCTAGCTTCAGGCAGTGGAAGATGTGTAAGAACAGATAGTTCCATTAAGTACTTGGAAGATGCATTGGCAAGGCTGATTTGAGAGAGCTTTGACTTGTTAAGTAAGAGTGGCCCTATGAAAGGGGACCAGATCTGAAGTGAGGTTTTTTTTCTGTTCAGTAAGACTTCTGATAGTCTGCTATTGTGGTTTTTTGCATTTTCTGGCTTTGAAGCTTATGAGTGTGGCACACTTAGCTGGGTTTTGCTTTTGATTTCTGTTTTGATTAATGAAAATGCTGCTCAGAATAAGGAAAACAAGGTGTTTAAATAATAGTCTACAGGCTTTGAATAGTAGTGCAGTAGTGAAATGAAAAATTTCTGTCAAAGAAACAGTTGCTTTGAGCCTGTAATTTATATAGTTTCAACATACCTTGTGCTTTTCTGTTGTGGAGAGGAATACAAGAAATAGGATAGTAAATTGATACTGAAACATTTTTCAGTGGCTGCTTTTGATAGTGAAGATCTTGTGCAAGATTAGCAAAATGTGGTTATTGTCTGTCAAAACAATTTAGAAACATTCAAATACTGTATTTTTAAAATGCAGTCTTATTTTTTTGTGACAAAACTGGTAGTGCTCTTAGGGAGTGTTCACATTTGAGTAATTGCAATGCCATGGATGGAGTGACAGAATTGACTCGAGAGAAAGGAGCTCATGTTAATTGATATAAACCAGCATTTTAACTAAACTGCATAGAAATGCAAAGTTTGTTACTAAAGTGGTTTAACAAGATTTGATGGTGAGGTACATTTGATTACTGCCTAGACGGCATGGTCAGAAAAAGCTATCAAGAAGGCCCTCCTGTTTAGTCATGTGGTTCAGAAAGGGCTCAGTTGCATTCTGGGCTCCTTCCTGAGCAGGATTTTGGTGTGTATGGATCCAGACTTAGTCCCAGCTTTTGTCAATTATGTACATCTAAAGCACTGAATGTGCAGAATCAGTCTTTTCTATCACTTAGCTAAGATTTCAAAGTTTAGTATCAGTTATGGAGAATCTGTTGCAGCAAGAAATTTCTCTGCTCTGGAGGAGTAACCCTGAGAGATGTCCCTGCTCACAGGGGGGTCCTGGTGTGCAGCCCATTGCTGCGTGAGAGAGCAGAGGGGCCCTGGGCTGTGCCCTATATATGAAGTAACAAGATTGACTTATGGATATATTGGTGTACCGATTACAGAAGTTAGTTTCTTCCAAACTGGGCTTGAGTCAAATGTTTATTAGCACTATGGTTAGGTGGGTGCATTGATCAAATCAGCCCTTGGGTACTGTTATCTTTGTCCCCCAACGCAGCCTGAGAGCTGCATGCAGTCTTCATGACCAGATGGATCTATTACAACTGTCACTGGTTCTAACTTGAGCAAGATTGTAGGAAATAGCAAACTCTCACAGCAATGAAACAGTAAGGTTTCACACTGTTTTAAAATTCTCTGTGGAAGAAGCTTGGTTTTGGGTATGTCTTGGATCCGCTGTTAAAGGCAGAATATTTACAACTAGCAACAATGTTAGAGTAAATCTCCAAAATTATTTTCTCCTAGTTCACAATATCAGGAGTTACGTTAGATTAATGAATCTTGAAGACTTTCAAAATTGCTTTGTATTGACTGTAAGTGATAAAGAAAGTAGATCTTGTTTTAAAATATGATCTAGAGCTACTCTGACTTTTTTATTCTGTGCTCATTTGAACATGCAGCTTTGTGGGAAAAGGAGAACAGAAGCATATGGCTAAGATTATCTGGCTTTGAACAGTCAGATGTGCTTGGATAAAAAATTCTAATTGCTCATTAGAGATGTCACTCAAAGCTGAATGGGTGGAGAAAATCTAAGTCAATGGTCAGATCTATGATGCACTGTGATTCAGTTAATAATCTGTGGCATGTTAGCAAGTTAATTAAAATTGCCCATTGAATGAACACTTCTCAGGAGAGGTAAAGAACTTCACAGGTTTTCTTGATGAGAGCAAGACTGAAAAAATAAAGCCAAGAGTGCGGTAATCAACCTTTACACGTTACTCCCCTTCCTCTCTATCTTGTGAATGCTGAACATACAAGGATTTATTCTGTAATTATATGCTTTTGAAAGAATGTACTTAGCTACCTGAGGACATACTCACAATTCCAAGCGCTCAGCTCTCTTCGTAACAGCTTTGTATGCAAGAGAAGAGTGTACTACGTGTGTACAAAGAAATATGTGCAACAAGAAAGAGACAGTGGAAGTGAATGCCTTTAAACCCTGGATGAACAGAGGTAGAAGCAGGGTCTGTGAATTTTAGACTTGGGAGAATACCCAAGTGTCTGTCAGTATCCCTGTTTTATGTCCATCAGATAGGGAGAAAAACAGCTCTGTGTTTTGTGTGAAAAAGGATCCAAGTAGTTTTGGTGGGGGTTAATTTCCAGATTTCTAGTGATTGTAGCAAGATGGTATCTTGCAGTTTCTAGAAATAACGCAGCATTCAGTTTTGATCCTTGCTGTGCAAAAAAGACGTGGACAGGCTGGAAAGGATCCAGAGAAGGGCCACAAAGATGATCAAAGACCTAGGAAGCCTGACATGTGAGGACTGACTAAGGAAACTGTGTTTGTTCATCTTTAAGAAATGAAGTCTTAGCGAAGGCATTAATTCCAAGTTCGAGCTTCTAAAAGATGGCTATTGAGAAGATAGCGACTCCATTTTTACAAGAAGTCACGTGCGAAAGATGAGAGATGATGAGTAAAAACTGGTGCTGGGAACATTCAATTGGACACAAGGAAAGTATTTCATGGTGAGAACAACCTGATCAACAACTACCCCAGGGAAGATGAGAGATGTTGGATTCTGCAGCATTCAGATTGAGCTGGGCAGGGTGCTAGGCCATTTTGTTTGGACTGTGCTTATGCTAAGAAGGGTTGGACTAGGTGGTCCTTGAGGTCTCCTTCCAGCCTGGTGTTCATGATTCTTTCCTCATTCTCTCCAAATAGAGATTATTGAAGCATGCTAGAGTGCAAAAATATTTCTCCATTTCAAACGCAGACAGGATTTCAATGGATGTTTTTTCTGTGAGAAAGTGATTTTTAACTGAGTACTAACATTTGTTACATTATATCAATTGTGCTCCCTTTGTCTAGTGGGATGCTTCCCGCCTTTCTTTGTTGGATATCGGATGGGACAGGGGAAAAAAAAAATTAATCCTACTTTTTTTCAGTGTTCTTATTTTGTTTACTTACTTCTAGTATTTTTGTGCCTTGACTTTTCTGCTCCTTCACCTTATGTGGTAGAAAGGTAACATGTAAGACATATAGAGAAGAGCAAGTAGGCATGGGAAATTTTAGGTTGCATGTGTTACCACCTTAGTATCTAACATGAGAAATCAGGAGTTTTGTTAGGGTTTTTATTCCTTTATGTGTATCAGATTTCAAAATCTATCTTATTTTTGATCATTAAACAAACAAAAAAAATAATTTGGGGAATGGTGTAAATGTCAGATTAAATATGCTTGGCTGATCTTCAGTGGTTTTGTCTCCAGCTCCAACAGTCACCATGGAGATTACATTGTATCTTTTGTCATATTTCTGAAGATCAGCAATGAAGATTAGATATTACAATTAGTATTTCTGCTTCATCACTTGGTAAAACAGTGTTAAAGCTTCTAATCTCTTCCTGCTTCTAAGTTTTGAACTTCTCTGAGCAGTCTGTTATATAGATATGCCTGTATACCCATATATGCCTATATCCTAGTGTATACCTATACACAGTAATGCATATAGCAACCAATTTCAAGTTTCTGCATTAAAGAATAGGGAAAAATAATTTTTGCAGTTGGATTTTCTCTTGTTGTTTCAAGAGGTGTATTTCAATGTACTTTTTTTTGTTCTGCAAATTCCTGTATAGCTCCCTATCCTTCCATCTTGTATCTAAGCATAGTAGACAAACATGGTCTGTAAGAAACTAAAATGTTCATCCATGCCTGTCTTCTTTCAGAAATTTTAACCTGCCCCCAATAAATAAACTTCACCTGTGTGAGGAAATCACTTTTAAGAGAGAACTTCATTTGAACACTTACCTCTAGTCAGCTGTTGAAAACAAGTTCAGTTAGATGAATTTTTTAAACTGTATTCTGATTATTTTTAAACTGACTATTGCCAAAGCCTGAGGCTGCAAACTTTCACTTTGAAAAGTTGAACTAATCTTGAACTATTACTTAATTTTGTGAAGGAAACCTCCTAAGGCAAGTGCAGACTGAAAGATTAAGAAGCTGCAATCTGTCCAGATAAAAACAGCTACACATAAAGAGTTCTATAAAGAGCTAGTAGCCCCAGATCAGAAAACATGGAACCAAAAGGCATATGCAGGGTGTTTAAAGGTATAAAGCCCAGGGACTTCTTTGTTCTAGATCTCTCTCATGAGGTACCCAGCTCAAGCTGTCCTTCAGGTACTGGAAGGTACAATAAGTTCTCCCCAGAGCCTTTTCTTCTCCAGGCTGAGCAAACCCAATTCTCTCATCCTGTCCTCACAGGATGATGCCTCATTCCTTTGATCATCTTGGTGTCCTTCCTCTGAACTCACTGTGACCGTGGTCTTCTTAGACTGGGTACCCAAGAGCTGGATGCAGTAATACAGTTGGGGTGTCATGAGAGCAGAGAGGAGGGCACAGAATTGCTACCCTTGACGTGGGCTGTTTCTGGTTAAGCTTCTTTTGATGCAGCCCAGGTTGTGAGCACAGTGCTAGAGCTTGAGATACAAACGTCCATACTTTCTCACTTCTAGGAAAATCCAAAATTCTGCAGCTGTGTTTTGGAGGGGTTTTTGTTGGGGTAAATGATTTTCCAAGGCATTTGAATGCTTCTGTTTGTTTCATTGTAAGTAGGTGTGGTATTCTTTTTGATTAGGATAAAAAAATAAGTACTGTCAGGATGACTTAGAGCAAAACTGAGTTTAAAAAGTATCATAGTAATTTTTAAAAGAACCATCTTTTAAGAGCTCAAGAGCAAGCAATTTCAAATTATTGTAATTCAAGGAAGTGGGGTAGAAGGCCAGCTTGGCTGAGCAGAGAGGAAGGCTCTGGTAATTACAGGCCAGTAAGTTTCACCTGGTTAAAATTATGGAGAAAGTTATTCTGTGAGCAAGGAGAAAAAACGCCTGAGGGACAATGTAGTCATTAGAGCCAGAATTGGTCCATGAGGGGAAAGTCTTACTTAAACAACTTTAGCTGTGGGTTGGACTCCATGATCCTTATGGGTCCCTTTCAGCTTGAAGTGCTCTATGATCATGATGCTTTCTTCACTAGAGTCTTCATCTGTTGTAGATGTATAATACCTGTGCCTGTTGTGCATTGCTGTGATCTTTGAATAGTAATGTGGAAAAGCACATTAAAACCATATTCACCATTTGAAATAGTTTTGATCACATACAGCTTTCCCTGTGCACCCATAATGAACTAAGTATGAAAACACAGTAGTATCAAAAGCGTGCACTTTTTTTCTATACTTAGTGAAAGAAATCCTACTATATTTCAGCAACAGTCTGTATCCTCTGAATACAACAGCTGAAATGCAGTTTTTGCTGGGAAGATATTTTTGAGACATATTAACCTAGCAGAAATTCTGGAGTGATACCTAGCAAAAATTGGTGAAATAGACAAGCAATAGATTATGGATCTTGAATCTGAAAGTTTCATATGGTACATTACTCCTCTAGTTAGCCAGGTATAAAAACATACAAAGCATTGTTAAGTAGAAGGCTCTGGAAGACATTATTAATAAATTAAATTGTGTTTCAGAATATGAATAGATGACTCTTAAATGCTGCAGTTATCTGAAGCTGTAACTGACTGTATTAATGTTAATGTCTGAACAAAATTGAAATTCCATTTACTTTTTTGAATTCCTAAAATTTCCTGAGTGTTAACTGAAAGTAGTACAAGACAAGCTGCACCACAGAATTCAGTTGATGTCTTTTTTCTAAAGGTTATAACTATTGCAAACAGTATATCAAGACTTCAGTCTATATCAGTACCATTTCCTTTAAAACAACTAGATTGGTTCTTACAGATATGATGAAGTTTATTTGAATAGGAAAATGTTTCCCTATAATTGTGTTTTGTGTTCTTAGCCTCCTCCAGGAAATGTGAAAATGCCTAATGTACCCAGTACCCAGCCAGCAATAATGAAACCAACAGAAGAGCCATCTTCCTACACGCAGATAGCAAAGGTTTGTCTGCGACTTTTAGACACTAGGTTCCTTTTAATAATAATAATAATTTACATATGCTTCTGGAATAATGTGTTTCGTAAGCAAGCATTGCTTTCCTAATTAAAATTAATACTGCCTTTAAGGAATTGGCTGGTATGTGAATTTGTGCTATATTGGGTCAGTCTTTGTACATGGAGAGACTTAATTATAATGAAAAGACTTGGAATATTTATGGCATGTTCATACTTTCTGTCAATATCTGGTGATATTTGTTTTGTTCAGGAGCATGCCTTGGCCCAGGCAGAACTGCTGAAGCGTCAAGAAGAACTGGAAAGAAAAGCAGCTGAACTAGATCGCAGAGAAAGGGAAATGCAGAGTCTCAATCAGCAAGGGGGTATGCATGAAAAATATACTTTAAATTTCAGAAATGTCACTTCTTCTTAGAAATTTCTTATTTTGCAGTGACATTGAGAAGTAGATTGAAGAGGGATTTTTGTAATGTCTTCAGAGAAAGGAATTTTATCTCCCTTGACAAAATGCATACTGTGAATAAAAACTGGACTGTCCTTTCAGATTTTCACTGAAGATTAAATGTGGCATCTGTAGCATGTTACTCTTTTCTATCAGCTATTTTTATTCTAGATTAGTATCTGAGTAATACTACTGAATAGAAAAAGATTATTTTGAAATGAAATAAAAGTAACTTCCTAAAGTAACATATTGTTGATTTCTCATCTCTCAATATTTATAGCTATAGGAGAACTTTCCTGCTTTGAAACATTTCAATTCCTTTTCTGTGTTACAAACATGAAATATTCTACACAAATAGCAGAAAGATATGTTCTGTTATTAATCTTTTATTAGCTTTTATTGTATGCCACAAACTCTGTGCTGTGCAAAATCAACAGTTTTTAAATCAATTTCACTAGAAAAATTTACATCCTCTTAACTGAAGCGGCTTTGCTACAAATACATCTGTGGGAATATTCCTCTTATAAAGGAAGAACTTCAGACGGAAGTTCAAAAAAGCCCCAAAACCCAACAAAGCAAACCAGCATTTGTAAGGTTGACTTTATCTGGTCTTTTCACTTTTATCTACAGTTCTATTTTATTTTCACATATGCTCGTCTTCTTTTGAATTTGCAGTGTTACAATTTCAAGTTGCATAATTCCTTAGTAATTGAAGTTGTCAGGGAATTTTGTAAAATATAATAAAATATTTCTACTTGGAAGGGACATACAATGAATCAGAACAGTGATTGGAATAGAGTTGAAAGGGGACTCTGGAGATCATCTCATCCAAGGCAGGAACAGGTGATACTGGAACAGGAATGGATCCAGGTGGGTTTTGAAGGTCTCCAGAGAGGTACACTCCACAAAACACGTTCCAGTGCTCTGCCACCCTCAATGTAAAGAAGTTCTTCCTTATATTGAGTGAAACTTCTCATGTTTTAGTTTATTTCCATTGCTTCTCATCCAGTATCTGGGTACCACTGAAAAGTCTGGCATCATCTTCTTGGCACCCACCTTTCAGATATTTATATGCATTGATGAGATCCCCTCTCAGTTTTGTCTTCTCTACACTAAACAGGCCCAGCTCTCTCAATCTCTCCTCATAAGAGAGATGTTCCAGACCCCTCAGCATCTCTGTAACCCTTTGCTCTCCAGGAACTCCGTGTCTTTCTGGTGCTGGGGAGCCCAGAACTGGAAACAGCACTCCAGATGTGGCCTCACCAGGGCCCAGCAGAGAGGGAGGATCAATTCCCTTGACCTGCTGACCACACTCTTCCTGATGCACCCCAGGATCCCACTGGGCCTCCTGGCCACAAGGACCCAGAGTTGGCTCACTGTCACCTTGTGATCCACCAAGACTCCCAGGTCCTTCTCTGCAGTGCTGCTCTTTAGTGGGGCAGCCCCAGCCTGTGCTGGTACTTGGGGTTATTCCTCCCCAGGTGCAAGACCCTGCACTTGCCCTTGCTGAACCTCATTAGGGGTCTCTCCACCCAACTCTCCAGCCTACCAAGGTCCAGCTAAAAGGCAGCAGAGCCTTCGGGTGTATCAACCACTTCCCCAGTTTGTATCATCAGCAAACCTGCTGAGGGTACCTGGGATCCCTTCATCCAGGCCAGTGATAAACAAGTTGAGTGAGACTGGACCCAGTATTGATGCCTGGGGCTCACCACTGACTACAGGTCTCCAGCTGGATTCTACTGCCCTGATCTGACCCTTTGAGCTCTGCCATTCAGCCAGTCCTTGATCCCCTCACTGTCCATTCATCTAAACCACATTTCCTGTGCTTACCTATGAGGATGTTGTGGTAGGCAATGTCCAAAGCCTTGTTGAAGTGGAGGCAGACAGCATCCACTGCTCTTCCCTCATCTTCCCATCCTGCCATGCCATCACAGAATGCTGTCAGGTTTGTCAAGCATGATTTCTCCTTGGGGAATCCCTGCTGACTGCTTCTGATGACCTCCTTTTCTTCTGCGTGCTTGGTGATGACCTCCAGAACGTTCTGTTTTATCACCTTCCCAGGGATGGAGGTGAGGCTGACTGGCCAGTACTTTCCTGGATCTTCCTCCTTCTTGCCAGTTTTGAAGATAGGACTAACACTGGTTTTCTTTCAGTCATTGGCCCTGTTCCTGTTTTCTGTGATTTTTCAAAGATGATGGAGAGTGGCTGACAGCATCTGTCAGGTCCTTCAGCACCCATGGGTGCATCTCTTCAGGGCCTGTGGATTTATGTGTATTACAAGTCTGCTCAGTGGATCTAATTGTGATCACAGTTGATCTAACCAAACCTTGTATGACTGGAGAAGTTCCTCTCTCCAGCCTTCCTTTCCTTGCCCCAAGGTCTGGGATTCCTGAGGGCTGGTCTCAGCAGTTAACACTGAAGGAAAGAAGGCCTTCAGTACTTCTGTCTTCTCTCTGTCTTTCTTCCCCAGGACACCCATCTGATTCAGCAGATCATACATTTTCCCTAGTTTTCTTTTTGCTGCTGATGTACTTGTAGAAGCCCTGCTTGTTGTCCTGTCATTTGACAGACTTGATTCCAAGTGGGCCTTGGCATTTTTTGTCTCGTCCCTGCCTACCTGATGATGTTCCTGTAGTTCTCCCATGTGGCCTGCTCCATTTCCCATGTCCCATAAATTTTCTTCTTGCATTTGAAATTTACCAGAAGCTCTGTGCTTTTTCATGCAAGTCTCTTGCCCTGTCTCCCTGATTTCTTGCTCATGGGAATGCACTGGACTTAAAGAAGTGATGCTTGAATATTGACTGGCTTTCTCGGACCCCTTTCTCTGCTGGAGCCATAACCCATGAGATTCCACTAAGCATGTCTTTGACGAGGCTGAAGTTAACTCTCTGGAAGTTTAGAGTTCTAGACCTGCTTACTGCTTTACCTCCTCTTCACAGGAGCTTGCGTTTCACTGTCTCATGGTTGCCAAGGCTGGTCTTCACATCTTCAACCGGTCCATCCTATCTCGGTTTAGAGACAAATTTTAGGAGAAAATGCTCTGGAATGAATGTTTCCTCTAAAGAGAAAGGCTTCAGTACTCCCTTTTTGCAATGAGAAAGAGTATCAATGGATCAAAGTGAAAAAAACCTATTTATAAACAAAGCACGGTGCCTACAAGGCACAGAAAAAAATTGAATAAATGCTACATACTGAAATGTTAGAACCTTACTCCCCACCCCACACCTGGCCGTGTGGCTTGGAAGGAAAAAAATGGCAGCTGGCCCCTTCGTCTGAGGGAAGGGAAAAAGGAGTTCATGCAGCAACTCAGGCAAAACTGATGGGAAGCTGTTGAACTTCTGGCAGTGGTCAGCTCCTCACAGCAGACAAAGCTGGTGGATTTTGGTGTCCTTGCTCATTTTGGTTCAGCCTTCCTTCCCAAGGTCTTGAGCTCGGAGCAGCCCCCTGCAAGTTCACCATCTTGACAATTTGAATCTCCATCCGAAAACCCAGCTGAAACAGTTCAAGAAATAAAAACAAAAAGCCACCACAAGGGTTCTTGCAGCAGCCTCCAGGCCAGGGTAAAGGAAGGAAAAAGCTTCATGCTTAAGCTAGCAAAAACTAATATAGCAAAAGCAAGAATGTAATGTCCTGGTTCGCACTACAGCTGCACGCTCCGGAGAGAGGCTTTGAATTAAACCCATGCAGGAGCCCAAGGTTCCCTGTTCCTGCCCCTGATTCTTCTTAAGATATAGCAGCCATTTCTGGGCATAAGGAAGATGATTAGAGTATAGAGCATCATCATAAAATCACTCCTAGACAATTGTGTAACAACACACCTTTCTTCCTATGCTGTTCTGCATGCATCAAAAAATTATCTTCAGGAATTTCCTGCACCGTGTGTGCTGGACCGTTGTCCTACCAACAAGTACCAAGGTTGTTGAAGTTCCTGGGAGAACCAGCGCCTATGACCTTGAGGCTATCAAGCCTCATCAACTTCCTCCTGCTCATCAAGTGACCTATAAGTAAGCACCCACAACAGAATCACCTATATTAGACTGTCCTTTAATTCTCACCAATAAACTGTCTTCTCATTTGTCTGCCCCTGAGTAGAGCTTGTTACAATCCAGTTGGTTTGTCATATGAAGAGCAACTCCACAACCTCACCTCTCTGTCCTGTCCTTTCTAAAATATTCTCAGCCATGCATGACATTATTCCACTCATGTGAGCTATCTTACCCTATCTCTGTAATTGCAGTGAGATGATGGCCTTGTGAGTGCACATAGATTTCCAGTTCTTCTTGTTTATTCCCTATCCTGCTGTGTGTTTGTGTACAGGCACTTCAGAGACTTAACCAAGCATCCAGATTCCCTAGATGGGGTTCCCTAGATGGGGTGTAAGAGTATTCCTCATAATCATGAACATCCATGATGTGGTTAGCCCTGTGAGTTTCATCTTGAGAAGCAGTCAAGGAACATCTGTTGCTGCACTGGTTGATATGACCTCCTCCCTAGAAGAAGCAATGGAATGATCACAGCCACTTTGGACCCCACTCCTTGAGTCCTGTAGTTTAAAATCTATTTTACCAAACTGGCCAACATGCTGCCAAAGATTCTCTTGCCCTTTTTTAAACAGGTGGATCTCATTCCTCCCTAACAGGCTACGATCATTTAAGCACAACCAGTTGTTAGAAAAGCCAAAACCTTGATGGCAGCCAGGAGGTCAGATGTTGATCTGTGCAGTGTGGCTGCTTCTGGCTGTTCCTGTGACCAGGGCTGTTTCTGTGACCAGGCAGATAGATGAGAAGATGACTTGGGCACTAGTGTTTGTCGCTTTTCTCACCAGGACTTTATAATCTTCTTTGATCCTGCCTATTTTTTGGCTTGTGGCATCATCTGTACCCACATGAGAAAGTAATAGTGGGTAGTGGTCCATGCTCTTGAGAAGCTTGGACACCCTCTTGGCAGCATCATGAGTCATAGTCCCCTGGTAGGCCACATACCTCTTGTGACACTCGATTGGACTGGTAGATGGTGTCTCAGTGATCCTAAGAGAATCACCCACCACAATTACTCGGCATTTCTTCTTACAGTAATGACTTTACTGGTCCAGATATTCCTTGTTGGACTTGCTAATGGACATCTAAAGCCTTTAATACATCGTATCTGTTTTGGTGTGGGTATTGGAGGGCAGAGGTTGGGCTTGAGCTCTGTACTTGTGGGTCACCAGGATCCAAGGTGTCTCATACTCAGTGATGTCCCTTGTAGGTCTGTGGTTTTGAAGCCATATCTCTGTCTCCATTTCAGTCCCTCTAACACTGCACAGCCTGTTGCAATTTGTCCAGCTTCTCCAACAGTTCATCAAACTATGCACATTTCATGCAGGTACCAGTTTTGTCTCCAGGAGAAGTATCTGTGCATCCATTGCAAGCTACTACCTGTACTCATCTCTCTTTCCTTATCATTCCCTCAGTAGATGTGTCAGTCGGACTTTTCTGGTGCTGTGTCAGTAGACACACTTGTTTTGATTCTGCAACAAGTGCCCACCATTAGGGCAGAGACCCAGAGCACTTAGCATTTACCTGAGGTGTGGGTCTACCTATGGATTGCAGCACCCTCCCTGCTCGGTCTGCTGCACAAACTGCTGCGCCACATCTTCTTGATGCACCATGTACTGGTCACTCGTATTCCCTGAAGCTGATTAAATCTCCCACTCTGCTCCTGCTAATGCTCACTCCATGCCTGACTGGTTAGTGAGAGCTTCTGGGTCCTGATAGTGCTTTGAGCTGCTGCTCAGGTGTCCCTGAGCTTGAGAAACCTCTGGACAGCTTGATCTCATGCTCGCCCCCCAAACTTGCTTCAGTCACTGCTGCTGCCCTCCTGACTGACAATGGCCATTTAGTCCAAGTGCCTGCCCACTTCAGTACCAATAAGTTAAAGCATGTGATTAAGAGCACTGAAACACTGACAGGCTGAGAACGTTGACCACTCATCTAGGAAACCAGTGTTTGACCACTTTCTTGGTAGAGAAGTACTTCCTGATGTCCATTGTGAACATACTCTGGCACAACTTTGAACTGTTCCATGTATTGCATTACTGGATCCCAGGGACATGCATGCTCATTTGGACTTCTTTGAAAACACTGTAGAGTGGTCTTGTTTGGAGACCAGGATATTTTGCAATTCTCTAGCTATTTGCATTCAATTGCCTTAAGATGCTGGTTGCATATCTAGGACACCGTTGTCATATATTGTCTTAATTTACTACAGCGAAGGATCTTCAAGCAGGTATGTCACCTCAGCTCGATGCTTTTGGCCTTCTTTGCTCAGGTGGCATTGCATTTGAGCTAACAAAAGTGTGCTGCTTCCTGTTTCAACTAATTCATTTGGTCATGTGATTATCAGTGTCTCTTGTATCCAGAGTTTGACATGCTGTGACAAAGGTTTGTTTCAGTGTTTGTCTCAATTGAATCTCAGAGTCTGCGCTTGGTAAGACTTGTGTTCAGCAGAATATATTCTTGAGCTTGTGATCAGATAAGCATACAGAAAATCCAAGTGTCTGATCCTGTGTCCTTTGCAGTGTCCCCACTCTGTCACAGAACTGTATCAAAGTACCATGATGCCATAGGGCATATTCTTGTTAGAAAAAGGTACTTGGATACCATTTCAGTAACTGTCTTGAGACTTACTGTCTCTTAGGTAAGTTTTGACAGGAAACCATATTGGAAATTAGATCAAATTGTTAGAAATACTTTGACACTAAAATATCAGGATTCTGAAAATGAAGAATGCTTTTCAGTGCCCTAACTTCGTGTTCAACAGACTATGTGATACTATGGTGGGACTTTAGGGAAATACTAATTTAAAAGTCAAGGAATTCTCAGAAATCGTTTTTCGTTTTTCTGTCCACATCTGTTTGTTTTTGAAAAATTCTCTTAGTCTGTAGGAAATGTCAGATGCCTGTTTAGTCTTTTATGTAGATAATATACTGTACCTTCCTTGACCTGGTTACACTTAATTGTATTTCACTTCTGAAGTTTATATTCAGGATTTGTCTTAAAACTCTTGGGTTTTGGTAGCCCAAGTTATTAATCTACTTGAGCAACTCATGCATTAATCAGTTCAAACGTATATATCTTTCAGGTATATGGAGACTGAAACTGCATTATAAAGGCATTTTTTTCCTTTATTTTCTGTTTTGCAGGTAGAAAAAATAACTGGCCACCTCTTCCTGAGAATTTTCCTGTAGGTCCTTGTTTTTACCAGGATTTTTCAGTAGACATTCCCGTAGAATTCCAGAAGACAGTAAAGATTATGTACTATTTGTGGATGTGTAAGTATTTTCTTTTTAAGAAAAATAAAGTACCTGTTCAGACTTGGTAGTACATACCTGCGACTTTGGCTTTTGGAAGATTTGTAATGAAAAATTATTTTAAATCTAGAAGCCAAATGTTAGCTTTAGTTTTAAAAGTATTGAATTATGTCATAAAAGCTTCCACATTGAAAAAGGAGAATTATCCTAGGGCAATTTGATTCTAATTTATTGCAATTGTCTGGTTTAAGTTTCTCCTGTTGTAAAATGAACTTTGACCATTTATTAACTTAGAAATAATTTTACTGTTTTTAAAATCAGCTTACATGTTAAGAAATAAATCTCACAATTAGGGTTAATAGACTTTTGAGTTTACGCTGTATAATATCCATTTTCTT
This sequence comes from Petroica traversi, assembly GCA_025920805.1. Lineage (NCBI taxonomy): Eukaryota > Metazoa > Chordata > Aves > Passeriformes > Petroicidae > Petroica > Petroica traversi. The sequence goes on from JAHLSL010013733.1 coordinate 39,876, forward strand.
TAATATACGTAGTTTTATATAGTTTATTATGGTTTAAATCTCTAGCAGAGGCTTAATATCATTTTACCCTATTTTACAAAGTAGTGTCAATTAGCTGAAGAATCAGTCCATATTAAAACTATCCTTTGTTGGCAAAGAATGCTCTACACCATCCTTGTAGGATTAATTTTGCCCTCGTTGGAGGGCTGTGTTTTGACTGGAGAAATGCTGGATTAAACAAGCGTTTTTTCTGCCTTGTCCTCTGAGCTTGATAAGCTAATAAATACTCTGACAAAATTGCAAGATTTAGGTACTTTGATGCCTGTAATATATTTTTAGTCTTATAAGAAAACGTGGATTTCAGATGTTTTCTGTACTTTTTCTTATAGTCTAAAATGTAGTTAGGAAATCTCTGTAATTTTACTCGTTGCTCTGGTAGTCCTGTTGCTGTGATTGAACCACATTATTGAAACACATGAAAGGAGCAGATAGCATTGAATCAAATCAATCTCACTTCACCATAATCTGTAGCTTTCTATGTTCATTGCTAGATCATTAATCTTCATCAAAGCAACTATGAAGCATATAGTCAGTCTCATAAAGTTGACAGATAATTCAGATGTATATAAAATCTAAGCTGAAATACTCAGAATTTTAGAATGGTTACCAATTCTGGTCATTTGCAAGACTGAGTTCAGAAAGTGAGGATGTTTCAAACATGAGGTGAAGTTGGGCAGTTAGTATTGGAATATTAATCCTATTCTTAATTTTCCTTCTTATGGCAACAAGTAAAGGAAGAAGGCATATTATTTCAAAATATATAGGAGCTGTGCTTTTATACTGACATGACAACTAGTCTTCTAGGTAGACTGAGGTTTCAACCAGGTCTTCTTGCCCTATTTGTTCTTTAGCTATAGTACCCTCTGACTTATATATTACTCAGGAAGGCAGGAACAGGGCATAATAAAGGAAAAGAAAGACAAAATCTATTTCACAGTTAAAAATAAAAGATAAAAAAGGTTGGGTGTAGAACCCCATGTCTTAGGGCTGGCTGTTGAGTCAAACCTTTGGGCTTTTCTTTCCTAGGATTGTATCTGTGTGGTTTGGCTAAATTCTCATTGACTGTTTTTCCTCTGGGGGGGTACTTATTCCCATATTAGACCTACTTCTTCTTGCCACTCTGCATTTTATTTCCTCTTCCAGAACTTCCTATGTCTTGTAAGGTCTAGAGGTTCTGTGAACATAATAACATTTGGATAAATCTAGTACTCCCTTATCAGTGCTTTATAAAGTAGGTCCTTCTCCTTTTTAGCAGCCCTGGGAAACAAAACTTCTAGTTTAGTTTTCTGTGTTTCCACAGTTAGTATTAATTTTATATCATGATTTTTGATTATAATATCTTCAAGGAGACTTCTTTTCCTGTTTAAGATCCTTATGCTCTTTCTTTAATGGGAAAACAACTCTGTTTGTATCCCTATTTCATTAACTCATCCCTCTTTTCTCCTTTTGTATCAGAAGTTAGAGATTTCTGATTCTTTGCTCTTTGCACATTTTTCCCCAGGGGAGAGACTTTTTTCTTTTTTTTAACAGACTGAGTGCTCACATGTTTTTGTGAACTATAATAATCAATTAGCAAAGGCTTTTCACGGTTGCCATTGGAGCTTTTCTGTTCTATCTTGGCTTCGTGGCCATTGATGCTTTAAGGGCTTGCACATGAAAATGACAGTTTTCCTAGCTCATTAGCACTGAGCACTGCCTTTAGATCTTTTAATGCCATTATTATGTCCAGTGTCAAGTACAATGTCTCTCAACTTGTGCTAAGAGTCAAAAACAGGCTCAAAAGCATGTTTTCCAGCTACTTTCCCCAAAGGTTGATAGTATGTGCCAAATAAACACCACTGATTTTCAAAGAGTATTTCTTATTTGAAGTTACAAACTGAAGATATTTTGGTAGAAAAATAATACTCAGGTGCCAGCTTCTTTTCTTGCTCTGTTCAGGAGCATTTCATCTCGTCCTCTGTTGAGGTGTGTGTGTATATATATATATGTATATACCAGTCTGAGAAGATGTTTGTTCTGTTGGTTCCTGAGGACCTCCAGTGATAGATACTTCACAAACTCCTCCAAGCCTGTTCTAATGGGTTGCTGTCTTTTAGAATTAGATGATATGGTATATGGTTTCTTGGTATATTAATTTAATTCTCCCCTCCTGTATTTGATCTTTCCTATTCTATCCACAGTTGTTATGGAAAACACATTTTCCCCATTAGTCATCTCCCTTTGCCTTACTTAGCATAGTTCACTCAGCCTTTCTTTGTGGGTGATGTTTTCTAGATGTTTGACTGGTTGCTGTCATGCAAATTCACTGTTGGTCCACTCCATATTATTATATGGTTTTTAGTGTGTAGCATCAGGAAATTTTTAAAAAGTACCTTCACATTTTAGATAGCACATGTTTATATGCTGATCCAAGACTGTTTAATGCTTTTGTTAATGCTTATGTTATATAAGTCTGTTTTAGAATCTATTCTGTCTGTATGGAAGATCTTCCTCTTTTTTGTAAGGCATGTTAACATGTCTCTCTCAAATGAGCAGAACAGACTAGGAACAAAAGCCTAAACAACATCTGAAGCTACTTGGTGCTCCAAGATTATATGTGATCAAACTTCAGTAGCCCAATCCTCCCTTGTGAGTTGCCTTGTGGCTTCAAAACTTTCAGTTCTAAAGGCATCACATTTGCCTTTAGGCAGTACCAATCCATGATGACAATCATGTGTCCTAATGTGGATGTAGATTTCCTGAGAATATAATCAAGGAAACGTTACTGAAATTAAACTTAGTACAAAAAATTGTTTTCGTAGTCTCAAATGGAATGACAAAATCATCTCAATAATGTACATGCCAAATATCTTCAGTACAAATTGTGGGCTTTATCTGCAACTCACTTTCAGACATTTATGGATTATAAGTGTAGTTAATTAAGGTAGGGAATATATCTAAGTAGAATTCTTCTGTTCAGGGAAATTGATACCAAAAATAAAGGAGTAAAGTATTAATATTTCTTAAACTAATGTAATTTCCCACTCTTGACTCTTGTTCTGGCATGAATGCTTTTTTTTTTCAACCTCAGCTGCTTCCACACACAAACCAGGAGAAGGCTTTCTTGAATCACAGAGTACTCTATTGTTAGAACTTTGAGGTTGTCATACAGAAATTGCATGCTGCAGACTTCTGCCAAAGCCTTAGTGATTTCAGCCCCAAGGTGGTCATTATTTTCTAATAGCTTGTATTATGGTTTAATTTGCTGAGTCAAGTAGGTGGAAAGCAGTTAAAACTGTTACCCTGAACCTACAAACACATACCTGTTCATATAAGAGCTAAGCTTGACTAGATCCCTTAGTGGAGGTGTTAGCTCAAAGGATAAACAATTCTCTGTATATTGCAGCAAGCAGACAGAGTGAAGGGCAGGTGTAGTGAAGTGATAATTGTCAGTCAAGTCTGCTGTCTTCCTCTGTAGCTTGCTAGTACTTGTTTTGTACAGCTGAAGATCTCTATTCAGTAGTGAAGCAGGCCCCTGTGTTGCTTGTTTTAGTATCAGTAGTGGGTGTGATGCTTCACCCTTTCCTGCACTGATAGTACTCTTTCAAAACTTGTCCTGTTACCATAATTGCAGTTAAAAACAAAAGTCATTTTGGAAAGTTCAAGCTCCACCAGAGCTGGAATATTTCTAATAACACAGGGGGTCTCCATGTGTTCAAGTATTGAGTAGAAAAAGAGAGAATACCTATTGTATTTACCAGATGAAGGCAGGAATTGGGATTTGGTTTTTTTTTTGTTTGGTGGGGATTTTTTGGGGTTTTTTTTTGGTTTTTTGTTTTTTTTGCTTTATGAGGCATAAACACAGAAATGAAAATGAGTTGTTTTCTGACCCCTTGGGGCAGTGCTAAGCTGTGTATGTGCAATAATTGCCTTTTATTTAAAAGAACAAAATGTTTTCATTCTGGTGACTCTTACAGGAAAATATTATTTATCTGAGGAAATGTTTTCAGTTTCATCAGTCTTCCATGCAATGATCTGTGCATTTTGCTTTTAAGAGTTTTTTCCCACTCACTTGATTTACAGCTCATGTCATAATTAAGACAGCAACAAAGAGTTTGAAGATTCTCTTTTTCAGAATCTTTAGTATCTTGCCTGTTCTGTTAACCTTAATCCAGTAGAAGGACTAATATGTTTCTCTGAACTTAAATAAAATAAAAATCATTGCTGTCAGGAGCAGTTTGTGCAGTTACAAATAGCCTACTTTATCCCGATCCACAAGGAAAGAAATTGTTCTCTGAGGCAGCAAAATCCCTCCTGAATCACTGGTTATTGCTGAACAAAGAGAGAAATTCATGTTCATCTTTGAAGTCTAGCAGAACTAACTTCTGTGCCAGATAGCATGAAGTTAGTAGTTGTAATGTTTCTTAATACTGCCTTATTCTTTTCTAAGAAGTAAACTTAATTTAAATAAAATGTGAAGTCACAATTCAAATGCATTTTCTTTACTAGAAATTGAATAATTAATGTGTAACAAGGTCTGCTAATGAGAAAATTATAGTATTGAGCTAACCACAGACCACCAGAAAGGCAGATGTTCTAAGAATGACCAATGTTCTAGGAAATATTTTAATATAAAAAATATATTAAAGCATCTAGAGCAGCTTCTTGCAGATCATGTTTTACAGAGGAACATTCTTAATAGGTGGATTTTTTGTTTTATTATATGGAAGACAAAGAGCTTTCAATTGAAAGATTATTTGTGAAATTTTTGTTTTCAAATTTGAATGTGTACAGTGCTTATTTTGTGATACACTTTGTCATTTTAAGCTTTCTCTCAAAAAATATTCAGTAGTCTCATAAATACTAGTATTCAATTATTACTGTAGAAAAAAAAATCAATTAGCACAGCTGTAGAAACTTCTTGTTTCTTAATTTAATGTTTGAAAGTGTTTTATTTTTATGACAGGATATTTTCCATGGCCAGGTAGCTGGTAGTACTTGAATTTTCATGTAGAGTGCTCTTACTTGCGAATACAGGGTTTACCTGAAATTTAGAAAACTATAAAAACCAATTTTTCACAGAAGGCATTGAGAGGGTATTGATATTGTCAGCATGCTGATGTTTTGGCTAAAGTGCTGTGTTGTGTAAATGTTTAAAGTTTGGGTATAACTTCAGCAGTTGCAATAATTTATTGTTTAAACGTAATTTAATTAAGACTATTTTGCTTTTGCTTCTACAGTCCATACAGTGACACTGTTTCTTAATATCTTTGGATGTTTGGCCTGGTTTTACGTTGATCCTACACGAGGGGTTGATTTTGGATTGAGTATTCTCTGGTTCTTGCTTTTTACCCCTTGTTCTTTTGTCTGCTGGTACAGACCGCTTTATGGAGCTTTCAGGTAACAATTTCAGCTTGACTTAGAACATTTAAAAACTTGTCAAAATGCATTAACATTCTCTGATTTGCCTGATTATCATGATGGTAATCCTTTAAAGTGCTTTCATTAGAAACAAATAGTATGTTAATTTAGTTGTTGAATTTGAAAAACAGTTGCCAGTAGTTAGTAATACTAATATCCTGGAATATCCTTTTAAATATTTATAGTCTTTACCAGGGAATACTTAACTTACTAAAATTAATAAGGTCTGGTAACAGTTGTAAAGAATATTCTCATTAAATCTCTTTCTCTTCACATCAAGAATTTGAGTAGTTAATAGTGGTTAATAGTCAATAGTGTCTTAAATTTTTTGCTTCCTGAATTAACTTCATAAATAGCTACTCTTAACATCTTGTATTTTAAGCTATAGACACATACAGTATTGAAATAGCCTGAGATTCGTAAGAATTAATAGAGCAGGTATATAGTAAACAAACTAGTATTTTTCCCAGTCTTAGTAATCTTGGCAGACTTCAAAAGCATGAGGTGTGTTATTAAGAATACACTGGTGTGTATGCATGCAAAATTAAACTTTTGCTTGGTGAAGATGAGTATGTAGAGATTTCAAGTGCTGTACTCCTAAAGTTTGGTTTTGTTGGTTTTTTTTTACATTGAAGTGATTCAGGACGTTCTCAGTTAAAATACCCTTATTCTTGTATAAAAAGATTAATAGGCTGAAGTTGCAATTAAGTGCAATACTTAGACTACAGGAAGTGGGTTTTTTTGCTAACCAAGGAGGTATTGCTGTACCCACAAATCTTTGAGGAATCATATAGTTTAACTTGCATTAAATCCATAGCTTTACTTAGAGAAAATTAATTGGTTGAGGAAGGAAAACTACTACTTCCTTATTCAACTTTCAGTCAGCAGTCTATTAAATCCATAGCTTTACTTAGAGAAAATTAATTGGTTGAGGAAGGAAAGCTACTACTTCCTTATTCAACTTTCAGTCAGTTCTCAGCTAAAAATGAAACAGATACTGAACTGAACTGGTTGCATAGAAATTACCAACTCCCTTCTGCAGGAAGAGCTTTTAAGGGCAAAATCTGTTTCTATAACTAAACCAAATGATTTCTGCTTTCTTAAGAACTCTAGTAGCAAGCATACTATATGATCAATAGTTTTGGTAGTACTAACTTGAGTATTCATTGAAATTTTGCCTGTACATTTATATTTGGCTGGTTTTTTAAAAAATGTTATTTTCAGTCTTTGTAATGCTGGCATTTTAGTAATTAAAACAGGAAATTTTGTACGTTTTACTTTAAAATAACAGTGGCTTCAGTATTCTGGTGTGCCCTCTGTCTCAGTAACTCCGTATGAGATTTTATTTCCTTTCACAAGTGAAATATTTTCTTCCCATTTTGCCAGCACTGTGAACTTCACTCTGAAAGAGGAGCAGAATTCTTGATACAAATTTAAATGATTAGTTGAAGAGGCCTTACTGTGGGCTGAACAGAACTATTCTCACCTTCCCTAGAGATGCAGGTGGCAAAACCACTATATTAAAGAAGAAAGGGCAGCTCTTGTAAATAAACACTCTAAAAAACCACGAAATTGTTAATACTTCAGGTTACTTGATAAATGAAAGTACTTTTCCTCTAGTTAATCCAATAAAATGTTAGATTAGTACTACAGAATTTGAATAAAAATAATGACTTTTCTGGCTGCTTTAATCTTTTTCCCCCCACCTCTTTCAGGAGTGACAGTTCATTCAGGTTCTTTGTGTTCTTCTTTGTATATATCTGTCAGTTTGCTGTACATGTACTTCAAGCAGCAGGATTTCAAAGATGGGGAAACTGGTGAGTATTCTGTTTGCCGTAGTCTTGTACTGTCTGTAAGACAAACACTCATATTTGAAGGAACAACTGCAATTCAGTCTTTGTGTTTTCAAAGGAATAACCTTGTGTTCGCTAGAATCTTACATTTAACTCTCAAAATAAGGCATTTTTGGAGTGCACTTAACTAGGAGAAGTGGGTGAAATGTATCCAGACTGTGAGGTACTTCTATTACTATGTTGATCAAAATTTTATCCTTCATCTTCCTCTTTGAACTACTCTTTCATACAGTACCTCCTTATTTTGGTGGTGTGAGGAGTTATTACTCCTTCTGTATTTAAGGTAAACAAAACAAGAATATATTGTTAGCATATTTTTTGTATTGTTAGTTATTTCTAATTAAATGAATATACTTCATACTTAATGAGAAATTTATGCCTGAAATTTGTAGAATGAGTTAACAAGGCATTTGGGTGAATATAGTGGTATATCTTTGATATTATTTGAAAAGTTCATTTGTCTGATTCACCTCCATATTCTGTAGTAAGTGATTTTTCTTTTAAATATTTGCAAATATGTAAGCCTTTACATGGAGCTTGTATGTATATTATCTTTTATTTGAGTCTTTGAGGTTTAATATTTAGATTTTACAAGGAGAAGCTATGGGGAATCAGTCACTGTCCTTGAAATAAAAGAATTATGATATTTTAATGTATTTAAGGAATTAACTAAAAGCAAGGTTGTAGTAGCCAGCTGATAATGAAGAATCATGAGTGGCAGTGATGTAATTGGGTACTGACACTTCCCTGTATCAGTGCTTTTTGCTGCAAACCTCCAAATAGATGCAAGGTAGACAAACCAGTATTGCTTTAGAACTGTTTTGTAAGGAAACATCCTGCTTTATTATTTCTGCTCAGGAGTCCTCTATTGCTTATTCATCAAAGTCTGTGAAGTATGCTTTTAACCACACTTGGGGAAGGAGTATTGAAAGTAGCCAGATCATCAGAAAATCCTAATTACAGTTTGGATTTTGGGGTTTTGTAGTAGATTACACTGGGACATAGCAGGTATCAAAGCAGTGTGAAGCAGATGGGGGAAAGTTTTAAGCTTTGGATTTACATTTTTTTTTGCCTTTATTTTTTTATAACATGGAAAAATCTTTTTCATCTTAATGCATAGAGTTTTCTTAAGGCAACCTGCTTTTTTAGTTTTCAGGTCTGAAACTGTTGGTGTCTGTTGGTGTTTCACTTTTGAAGAAGGGGGAAGTGCTTGAAGTAGATACTTATATAGTAGTTTTTTTCTGTTAGTTCATCTGATGCTCTCTACTTAAAGGAATTATATTAACCTTAGTAGAGAAAGCATCATGGTGGGGATACAATTAAATGAGTCTTCCCACCCAGAAGCTGTGTATGTGTGGTTCCTGTTCTGTATTTATAGAGGTTAGAAGCTATCTTTTTAGGGATAGTTTCTCTTGTATTAATTCACATAATCAATCTGAAATGACAGTATAACCAAAAAACCTCAGGAAGTTGATAAGAAGCTAATTTCTCCACAATTTTACTCAAGGATAATAATATTTACAACAAATTTTCATACAGGTTTGCACCATTTTTATGTGAAAAAAATAGAGATTAAGTTTTAATAGTGAATTATAGAACCAAAATATGCTAATGTAAAATTCCCATGATTTTTCTTCAAAAATACTTGAGATGGTTCAGAACCAGGAGTTTTCTTTGGTGAGGATATCTTTGATTAAATGATTCATATGCTGTACTACTAAAATTTGTTCTTTCTTCTTCCTTCAGTGGGTGGATTTCATCTCTTACTGGACTTAATAAGAGTATTCCTGTTGGCATTATGATGATAATCATAGCTGCACTTTTCACAGCATCTGCTGTTATTTCACTAGTTATGTTTAAAAAGGTAAGTTATGTATTTTTCCCCTCTTTTGTTTCCTGTGTTTGATTTGGACTTTTCTTTCTATCTTGAGAGGTACTTTTTCACAAAGTAGTGGGGATTAAATTATATTCTTCTGTCTATTAACATCTGCACAGTTTTGCTTATACTGTTGTGGAGTTACAAAACGCCGTTTATACAATGCAGGTGTTTTCTGCAAATGGGGAAGGATAGCTCTGAATAAGAGAACCTGAGAGGCAGCCCCACCATGAAAGTGTAGGTGAATGCACTGGACATTATGATTGTAGCTGTAGGTGCCAGGTTGTCCATCAGGCACAGAGAAAAGTGACCCAAGTGATTGCTGAGCTTCAGCTTGTACCAAAATAATTCCCATTAAAATCAACAGAAGAGAGAGATGCTTAGCACCGCAGAAGAGGACTTTTATTTGTCTGTCTCTATTGTTTTAATATTTTATTGCCAGCTAATGACACAGGAGCATGAAAACTCAAAGAAGGATGCTCCTTCTCTGTGGTTACTTTTGGTGAATTTCCACTCAGAATATCCAAGTATAGATACTGATAACTGAGAATTCTGATGATGATGGACTGACTGAATTCTTATAATTCAGCCTCAGTGACAATGAAGTTTAAAGATTTTACACATACATAAAATTCTTTTGACCTGTTCACAATAAACTAGAAATTTTAAGTGTGTGCCTGGAGAGATCCTTTCTTGTCTTCTATAGAAATACTCGGTAGATGAGAAGAAACAAACAAGAAAACTGGATGCAAAATAGTCACATTTATAACAGAGAAAAAAGTTATGCTAATTTTCCTGCTACATTGGAATGAAAATGTCTTTGCAATATTATTTGATAATCTTTTTGTGACTTAACTGAGTCACAGATAGCATTTGAATTTTAATACTCAGGTAATTGGAAGTTAATCAGGATTTTTTGTTGCTCTGTTTTTGTTGGTTTTTATTTTGTTATATGCCATATTGTCAAGAGTGTTTGTAAGTCATATTGTTTATTCCTTTGGTTATTATGCAGACCTGTTGATCATCACATTAGTTTTGCAAATGTGTACCTGTATAATTAGGATATTTTGAAATTTTTAATACTCAGTCAGAGTGTAGCTTACTCTTGTAACTAGTCAGAGTAATTAAAATGTTTCTAAATATTGTTGTAGAGAAAAATTCACCAAATACACATCAAACATTTTAGTAAACACAATGAGACTCCTCTGAACTTGCAGATAATTACAGGTATCCCCTACAATCAAATTGTGTGTGCAACAGGACAATCAAAAATTCAAAGGTTTGTGGAAAGAATTCCATATTTTCATCTCTGGATTCTCTCAAACACTCAAACAATCACACTTCCCCACCTCACAGCTCCGCTTTGCATTTGAGACTTGGCTGTTGTTCTGCTAAGAAGTGGTAAGCGTGGCACCATTTTCTCACTGGTTTTCCCCTCCGTAGGTGCATGGTCTGTACCGCACGACTGGCGCCAGCTTTGAGAAAGCGCAGCAGGAGTTTGCCACGGGAGTGATGTCCAACAAAACCGTACAGACGGCTGCAGCCAACGCCGCCTCCACAGCAGCCACCAGCGCAGCTCAGAACGCCTTCAAGGGTAACCGGATGTAGAGAAACAAAGTCACTGCGCTTCTCTTCTACTGTTCTTTCTTTTCCAGTCACTTACTGTATTCCCCAAATGCCTAGGTCAAAATTCACACAGCATGTTCGTCTCTTCTGCAGCTGTGCATGGGTTAAATGGGAAGTGTTCGGTTTATTTTATTATAAATTTATTTATTTTAAGAAGAAAACCATTCTTTTCCCTTCTTTAATATGCTGAATTCTGCAATGTAAAGCTTTCCGTATTTTATGGAGGATAAATAATTTCAACAGTTGGCCTGAGAATGATCTGTGGTATATAATGATCAAATTAATGTATTAAGAATCTGGAAGGTTTTTTAGCAGTTCATTCCAGTATTTTGTTTTTAACGTCAGGAAAGCACTTTGGATTAATTATTTTTCTTTGCAAGAATTGATTTCCCTATTTCTTCCGTAAGAAATGGGGTAGTCTGAGAGATATAGTTAGGCTTGACTACTGCTTTTGCAATTTCTGCAATTTCTGCAGCTGCTGGGGATCAAATACAAGTAAGGCAGAGAGTATAAATTCTTTTCTTGTTCGGTTGTTTTTGGTTTTTTTATTTTAGATAAGTCTCTTGATATAAACCTGTAAGTTTGCATGAATATTGTTGAGTTACCTGATCTTGTTTAAGTAGTATTTTGGTCCAGAATTTACCTGCACCACTTTATAGCATTTGTTTGTATCTATTTCCATGGAGTATTCCCTATCTGTAAGAAATTATTATGGGGCATAAACATTCTCTGTAATAGAATAGTACAGTTTAAGGAAGTTAACTGGTGATTTCAGTCACAGAGCTAAATAATTATATATTTGCTATTTTTAACTTCAGTTTCCACAAATCCTCTGTCCCTCTTCTATGTGCAGTGGTATTTTTGTTTTCTTTAGGATTTTTTTGTTTAGTTTTCTGTTTGGGTTTTTTTTCAAGTATAGATTTTGTTTAACAACGGTACTAAATCTCTAGCCTGGACAGTCACTCTGATTACTGCCTGTCCAAAACACTATATATACAGTACTTAATTTTCTAACAGGAATATTGTTTAAAACCAGCAATGGCATTTAAGCAATGGCATTTAATGGATACTTGAATTAAGTTTAATATTAACTCGGCCATCTCTGTGATATGATTTAAGCTGTAGGAAAAAAAAGCTTTTAAACTGTTCTGATTTGGCAAAGGGAGAAATGTTTATCTTTAATAAAGTTAAATTTTAACTCATTCAGTTGGAGGCCTAAGAGTTTAGATTGGTGCAGTAAAGCTAACAATCTATAATGGTACATACCATCACAATATTCTAGAATTCTGTAATATAATCAGGTCTCAGTATGGTGTGAGTTTCTCTCCTTTGAAGACCTTATATTCTTGGATTGCCTCATGAGACTTACATAGGATACTTTGACAGTTTTTCAAACTCTTCCAGAAAATGTCAAGATGACATCCCACAACCTGTGTAAGTACACACTGTGGCTGAAATTAATTCAGCTCTTAAGGTGAATCATCTTTCATAACACAGCATATTGAGGTCCCTCCATCTTCTGAATATGGAGTGAATTTCATAGGTTCTGTTTCACTACATTATATTCATAATAACAGAAGCTCATTTAAAAAATACTCCCCTAGCTTAATCCTTGAATCCTGTTAGCAGGAATTCTCCTATTAATCTCCTTTCTTTTACTCATTTCTTTAAACTCGATTTGAATTTGAATAAACATCATAGTTTCATCTGTGCTGAAGTTCACATTAATGAATATACTTGCTTAAATACTATGTAACAAGGCTGTTAAAATGTCTTAATAGTGGACATGCTAACATTGTACTTAAATTTATGGGGATTTATGATTGGGGATCATCATTCTAGAAGCTATGTATCAAGATTGTTCTTTTCATATTTTAAAATTAACTTAGGAACTGTGCTATGGATTACTTTTAAATCTAAATTTAGGGAATTCTTTTGGTATCTCTTGGATGGCAATCCCAGGGACATCATCCTTACAATTTAACTGACGTTGAAATTGCATACTAGCGTAGATTATCAGAAAAAAAACCCAAACACATTAGAAATAAAACTTGAATTTGACAGGTAGATTTTCTTCTCAAATGTTTGAAGGTTCCTTGAGAAAACATATGTAATGTTCTGTGTGAAAGAATTGTTGATTTGTAGTATCATGGGTTAAATGTACAGATTTAAGCCTTCTGAGTGAAATTCAGGGTTGCATCACATGTGAATTCTTTAAACTGTGGCACTTTGCAGCCCAAAATGGAGGAAAAAGTTTGTTTAGCTTTGACAACAGAAGGCTGAGATTTGTTAAAATATTTTTTACCTAATGAAAATTAGATTTTACAATCTCTTATTAATCAGACTATGGCGCCCACTTGAGTTGTCATTTTGTAGTATTGTGACAAACAGTACAAAGTATGAAGTTTAAACACTGGAATGTCAGTAGTCATTGATCTGTAATTTAGGAGTTGTTTTTATTTATCTGAGGATGTTTGTATATTTTGTAAATTACTAACAATGTTCTGCCATCCTGGTGAATGTCATGGTTCTGTACAAATGCACTTCTTCTGTCCCTATGTTGCATGTCTGGGTAGTTCAGAAGTTTTGTATATTTATTGTATTAACACAGTGTCATAGAATAAAGAAAGACTTTTTTCCTAGGTGTTCGCTCTGTATAGTTTTGACCAATAATGGGGATTTTTCTTCTAACAGTCAGGGTGATGTGCAGGGAGGATGATCTGTGTAAAAGTCTGACTTGCTTTTTATAATTCTGTATATAGATGCTGTATTTCTGCTGAAATGGTGAAGTAAAATGTCCACTGTCAATATATCTGGTTAAAGAGAATTTGTCTACTCAACTGTTACGAAGAAAATTCTTAAAATACTTGCAGCTTACCTTCTTGTGCTGTAAACTCACAAGGGTTAAAATTAAACATGCTCTGTCATGACTGAATGGAATTCTACAGGTATTAAATGAATCTTAAAACATTATTGAAAGTAAAATGAAGTTGCTGAAAAAAGCTTTGCTTTGGTAGTGTTTATTTGCCTAATTTTTGCCAGTGAATTAAGATTTCTATGTTCTTTTTTTTTTTCCTTTTAGTCACTATCACAATCTGTAGATTTTTTTTTTTTAATGTAATGTCAGATGTAGCACCTGCTCTCTAGTACTCATCATACTACTGAGTTTCCTTTGAAGGACTGAATGACTTCATCTAGACCACTGTGATAAAGGTAAGTTTGCAAATGCATGATACAGCGAACAGTGCCCTGAGGTACAGGCAGGATTATTTTGGGAGATGGCAGACGTGTGCTCTTGAAGACACTTTCACATGCATGCATCAGTCAGTATTGAAATTTTTAATCCACTTGATCATTGTAATTTACAGATCTAGAATGGCAGTGACAGCAGACTGAAGGAAGAGGTTTTGTACTTTCTTACAAATGTGAGCACGGTTGTGCCATATGATCCAGTCATGTTTTATGTTTAGAAGTGTTACACAATTTTAATGCTCTTTGTTGGAGATAATTTTCTGGTTTGCTCAGGATATTTTCCTCAAGAAATTGTAATGATGGAGTTGGAAAAGCATGCGTACCCTGAGAGAAATCATGGGTTAAGAGAATTGTGATTAAAAATACTCAGTGATACTTCTGGAAGAAGGAAAAGGCACACACCTAGAACATTCTGGTTATGAATCCGTAGTAGGGCACAGTAGATCAGATAATTAATTAGGTTCGACTCAGTTACATTAAAATGTATGAATTAGTGTGGACATTTTTTCTACAAATTAATTTACGTCTGCAAGTAGCTTTTATTTTCATAATTAGAAAAATCAGGAAGAATTACAGAGGAAGTAGTGCAGATGGCCTAGCTCAGCAGCAAAACCCAGTGAAACTATACAGGGATTAAACTAGATAAGGTGTCACATGATGCTCAGGGGAAAAGAAAAAAGGCATTGATAAGGATGTATGACTTGTGGCTCATGCTGCTGTACATTTTGTTCTAGAAAAAAAAGCAATTTTCCAGCAGTTTAATGGAAGTATATACAGCTTAACTAAAATGTGCTTTTTGTTGGATGAAAGTGATTACATTGAACAGTTGTGATTTCAGTACATTTGTTTTATTGTCTCTCAATACATTTGGAGCTTCCAGGTGACTAAGTAATGTGTGGACACATGTGTATGTGTGTGTATGTAAATATATACAGATAGAAAAATAAGTGTATTGTCCCACTATTAGTGAGTGCTTCTTCATGTTTCTGTTACATTACACTCAGATGTGAAGGAATAAAGAGGAGCTGCTCTTTAGAGTGCAGAATATCAGGTTTTATTTCTGTATATCCACTTATATTCATTATATATTCAGGAAGGGAAAGTTCTAGCTGGAGAGATGGGAAATGTTTGGAACTGATTTTTACTGATAAAGTTTGAGACTGTATTTAGTAAAAACGGGGCTGGTGCAGGCCTGGAAGACAGGCCGGCCTTAGTTACTTGTGGCCTTTTTGCTCTGCAACTCTGTACAGCTGGAGTTGGGTAGGCTACACTGGCTGGAGCCCAGACCACTGTACAGAGCAGCTGCCTCTGTGGCATCAGCTGCTCTGCCACTGTTCATCTGTCAATGCTCCAAGTAGATTTTATCGTGTTTAGCCTAATTAAACAATTGTGTATGTCTGAGCTGTAGTCATTGCACACATGCCAAAGCATGGTTGCTGTTTTTCAGTGCAGAACTGTTGTCTTTGTTGCGCCTATATTTTTTTTGGAGGAATACATTATGTTTTTAGAGGAGTGCTTGATGTTTTAAAAGAAGAAATGCATATCCTGGATTGGGCAGTGAGGTGACAGTTTTTGTCCAAGGTAAGAGAACAACTGGAAATAGAATACAGAATTGCAGAATGAATTGGATTGGAAAAGACCTAAACACTCTTGAGATTGTTGATTCCGGTCCAAGACCTACATCATTAAATTTGGCATTCTTTCTCCTTTACCTTTGTCAGAACAAGTTACTGATCCCATCACATTTGAGTGATACCTTAAGCCAGTTACAGATATTGATCCCTACCCTCTCAGAATTTGTGATACAAATATATTGCAGAAAAAAAGGTATTTGTTTGAAAACAAGGTTTTAGTGAAGCACAGAACAAGACAACAGCTTTATACTTCCATCACTCTGATAACAGGCGCCCACTCTTTGATTGCACCACTATTCTAAACCCAGCTGGAGCTTGGAGAACAAGTTACTGGAATACAGAAATCTGTAACAATACACATAATTGGAGACTTGAACTCTGTGCTGTTGCCATCTTACATATGTAATTAATTATATATAAATTTAATAGAAGTGGACCATTGCAATTGACAAAAAAGTAACATGCTGACTTTTCTTTAAACTACTGGAAGCCTTGTTCCTGGTTCTGCTATAGACTGGCTTTGTAACCTTTCTCTAGTGTTTGTCAGGTTATAGCTGAAAGCTAAAACACACTGCGGCAAATAGCATTTTAAAAATCTGTATGTGATGAAGCAGTATTTGTTTTAAAACTGTTACTACCTTTTTTCTTGAGAAAGGAAATGCAGTGCTTTTGTAGCAAAATGAAACACATTTGTCAGAGCCATATTCAATTAGAAAGTCTCTTTAATGCAACTGTATTGTATAACACATAGTTACAATTTCAGATCACATACTTCTGATCAGTAAGCAGTAATAATTGTTTAAGTCAGATGGGAATCTGAAATACATCATTGGACTGAGATCTTAAATGCTATTAAAGCTACAGTTGAAGCTCAGCTTGGCTCAACTTGTCCAATCGCTTGTATTAAGGTAGTCAGACTCCTTTAAAATTTCAAAAACTCACATTTAACAGAAATTTAGATTAAAAAGAAGACATTAGGTACATCATTCATGCTAACAAATGTACATAGTGGTGAGTCAAGAACAGAAAAACAGTACCACAAATAAACCATGGCTCAAAACCTAGTCTAGCTGGATTGCTGCAGCTGCTCTTCCTATACCATGGAGCTGTGTATGAATTGCTGCCACACTCTGCTTTTGTTGGACTCTGCCCTTTCCTTGAAGTGGAGGCACCAGTGCCCATGGCTTTCAAGGAAGGCCTGAGCTTGTCTCCATTTATCACTAGGATGAGGGAAAATTCAGTGTGGGGGGGTAACAATGCAAAATGGAAATTATTTGGCTGGAAAAAAAAAGTCAGAATCCAGAGAACTTTATTGAGCAAAATAGATACAAAGATGATAGACAACCCAGGAATAGCTCAGTAGCAGTGTTTTTTGCAGTGCCACATTACAAATGAAGCCTTGCTGAGCCTTTTCAGCTTTTAGAGTGTTAATGGCCAGGGGTGGACACAGCTTCACACTGGAATGTCTGTATTACATATATCTGAGTAATTCAAATCAATCTAGAAGATATTTTTGTTAAATCTTCAAGCAGCTATTACTACTGTTGTATTGATCTTCAACATCAGTGATTTTATTGCATAACTCCATCCACACCAACAAACCAGCTACTTCTTCTCTGGGAAGTCCCTTTTCAAATCACTTGTTTAAAAGCAAAACCTAAAATTAAAAATAACAAACCAACAAAACAACCAAAAAACCCCCATAAAACCCATTCCTTGTATTGCACATCTCACACAAGTCTGTGTATATATATATTTAAATATGCTACAATTAAAAAAAAAGGTCTATGGCACTTTATTGAATATAAGTTTAAGAAGTTGATGAAACCACAGATGTTTGAAGAAATCTTCAATACCACAAAACAAAGTTAAACTGAACTAATTGGCACACAGGTTTTAAAGAATCCACAGCAAATTCCTCTAGATCCTATGCAGTGCATGTACATTAAGAAGCAGTTACACTCTGCAGCCCCCTCATGAAATCCATTAAATTAGCTTTAAGCTGATTTTTCCTTTTTTTTTTTTTTTTCCCCCAAAGTGCCTTTGAAAGCTACTGTTGAGGTGAACTTCAGGAGCAATTTAAACAGCTGTGAAATTTAATGAGTACACCCTGCACCTGAAAACCTCATCCAGGAAAAAAAAATCCACAATATATGCCACCTTATCACTTGCTAGAAAAACAGAACCCTGAGAAAGAAATTCTGAATATTTTTCCTCTCTATTTCTTCCCAGCCTGTCTTCTGTTTGTGCTATGTGATGAACATGGATATTCTTGAAAGTTAGTTATGCCTTTGCAGAGCAAGCTGATAACATACCAACAACAAGCAGCAAAGCTGGTTCTTGGTTACAAATGCAAATGAAAGCAAAATGTGCCACTGAAAATATCTCATTTGTACTTAAAAAACCAAACCCAAACAACATGTACTACTGAAATTTTTTTAAGTGTCATGTGGATCACAGCAGAGGTCAGCTGGCAACGTGAATGAAGGTTGCTCATTGTTTACTTCTCAGCCAGAGCAAAGTATGTCCTCTTGACCTTTGTAAGAACTGACCTGATTCTGACTAATCAAGTGCTTAAGACAAAGCAGCATTTTTCACCCTAACACTGTGTCAAGACTTGTTGGCAGTGGTGACCTGGACATTGGATTGCTACCCACCTAAGGAAGCTAGAACTGTACATCTACTTAGCAATTAGTTTTTAGCAGGTTTATATGGTACTCGTACAACTGCTTGCTCCCTCTTTCCCAATTGCAGGGCCCCTGAGGGCAGGCCAGAGCTGAGCTGGTGGCCCAGGTTCAGTGAATGCTCCAGCATGGGCTCAGGAGGGATGGCTGGAGGAAGCCTTGCTGGACCCCAGGCACAAGCCCAGTGCTTGTCCTTCAGGTGTGGAGGGTGTGTATGGGGCAAAGCCAACACGACAAATACAGGTTTGGACAGAGTATGCAGGCTGTGATTTTCACCCTCAGGCACCACTTTGTGCTGGTAATTTTGCTTTATTAAAATCTTGATTTGTGCAGGCATTTGGTCTCAGACTGTAACTTTTGAAGGGGATTTAAATTCAGTATTTAAAAGAAAAGTGAGTCATCTGTTTTAAAGCAGAAGATGGTGGATGTGGGTTGCAGGAGCAGGTGAATGCACGAAGAGGCTAGAATAAAACAATCCCTTTTTGAATACAGGCATAATTTGACTTGTTGCAGTGGTCAGAGGTCACCTGTGTACCTGTCCAGTGTGCAGCCTGCGGGTGTCTTGGGCACAGAAGCACAGGCTGGGAGCTGCTCCGTGTCAGTCGTGGGCAGCAGGCACAGGATGGGGCCCAGCTCTGTGACTGTTCACCCATCCTCAAGGCTGCCCCAGGCCCGCCCTCAGGACTGCTGAACAGCTCTCCTGTTGTGAAGGACGTCAGCAGTGCCTTGAAAGCAGCTGCCTACTGGACATAACAACCATTTTTTAATAACTAATGGCACATTTTAAGGGACTGACTAGGCAAAACCAAGAATTTGTGCTCTGTGTAATAATAAGCAACACTGTCATTGGATGATGTTGAACTACCAAGAAGTAAGAACAGGAATCTAGAATTCACCTAGTATTTCATTAGAACTACTTCTCAGATGAATTATCCCCAATGCTCCTGTGGCACAGTTGCATCATTCCTTTGCTTTTTTAAATACCTTTCAAACTTGGTATCAGAAGTAGTTCTAGTAAGTGAGGCAACACCACAAATAACACAACCAGCTGGCTTTGAGAAAAAAAATGGCATTGTGGCAAGGTCTGTTTTATTTCTGCTGATTTAGTTGGAAAAAAGTCTAATACTACACACACAAAAAGAAAAAAAAAAAAAAGGAAAAAAATTTTCCCAGCCACATAAAATTTGTCAATGCTCCTGAAAAATTTAAATTTTCTAAAGACTCATGTGCCTGGTATATGCCATGCAGTCTTTTAACAAAATCTGAAGCTACCCTGTGAGTTATGTTGTGAAAGCTGGGTCATGAGACAGATCTGTAGACTGGGAATGATGTTTCAAAGTAATACTGTTGAAGTACAATGTGAAATCCACAATTGTAGGAGAGGCTGAAGCCCAGGTAAGGCTGGTGCTGTGGGGAGCTGTTGTCTGCTTGGGTTTTCAGGAGTTTTAATAAAGGCTGTAGAAATATTTCAGTTTTAGCTGAATCAGCTGAGAGCCAGTCTAACAATAGCTTCTCTGTCTAGTGAGTGGAAACAATATTTACCTGCTAAGTAACAAGCTGCACACACCTTGTGCTATAAGTTTCAAGAGAGAGAAACCTGTCAGAGACTAAACTTTCTAAATGGCTAAGGATTGGTGTAAACGTCAGCTTTGCTCTCTCCAACATAGAGTTAATATCCAAGAAGGCACTGTACTTCCAGGAAGCTCAGTACCAAAAAGCACCTCCATGAAAATGGTACCAAACCAGGTGATGGTGAAGAAATATTCACCAGTGCGGGGAGCCCTTGGAAACAAAGCCTCAATAAAACAGGCTTCTCTTTTCCTTAAGAAAAGAAAAACAATGTGCTGGCTTTTATTATTTTAAACCCAGATTCTTCAAAGTGACCAAGGCGGGTTAGGCAATCCGATTAATCAGAATTTGTCAGTTTTAACAACAACATTCCTGCTATATACATGTGATTACTCACATCCCCAGTCGGATTAATATATTCCACTGTGTCTTGATCACAGAATGAAACTAAAAATATCCCCAAGTATTTACATTCTGCTTTCTTGGGATCCTTATCTGATCCTCATTGCCCAGCAAAAAAGAAAGACCCTTTCAGTAGTTCAGGGCTGGAATGCATGAGGCTCAATCACACAAATGGTAAAAATGGGTAAATGGATCTGCTTGTCCAGTCAATGGAAAGCAAATATAGATCCACGTGCTGGTATTTTTCCCCACTGGAGTTAAAGGAGGCAGATAAGGTTTTTTCCTTCTTCTATTTCTTCTTGCACTTTGTCACTGGATGTGGCTATTTCAGCTTGCGCCGAGAAGACTGCACAGATGAACGTCAGAACAGTGCCGCCGATAGCTGTGTAGAAAGCCCAGCCCAAGGAGCAGTCTCCTAGTTTGTAAGCAGAAGCATAAGGTCCACAATAGCTTGTTGCCTTCTGGCATCCCCAACCTGCAGGGTAAAGTATCAAGCCTAAGATAAGGAAGAGCCCTAGAAATAAAAACAGAAAGAAGTTTAACAAACAATCAGTTTAATACCAAATGCAGCACATTTAGTAATGGTTATCACGGTCACTAATACTTGTAATTACCAGGACTAGGAGAAAACTGCCATCTCATCCATCCAACCTTCCTTTACTGATTGCTCCCCTGGTATATGCCATGCAGTCTTTTAACAAAATCTGAAGCTACCCTGTGAGTTATGTTGTGAAAGGCTTATTTCATATGACAATGGCCTAGTTCCTAATTTTAATCTCTGTACTCCTACATCCTTTGTTCTTGCACATTATTGCTACAAATACAGAACGTGCAAAATTTTCAAGCATCTCTACCTACTGCTTATGCTAGCACTTCTCAAAAACCTAGGAATATTTGCATCCACTTTTGATTTTGTATTTAGCTAGCCCTCATTCGGCATTCTTTAGCCATTCACCATATGTTTGCCTTTTTTTTCTGGATTTTACCTACATGGATTTTCTTGCTGGAAAGAAAAAAGGAAAAGAAAGCAAAAAACCCCCTCACACTTCTTCTGCCACATTAGGACACAATAGAAAAATTATACTGCCAGTTCAGTAAGCTGCTCTCATAACAGAGGGATTCTGGAGTCAGTCTCAAACAAACAGATCCAAATATGCCTGGCCAGTGCATACATAACCCTGGGATCTTCTGAACAGGCAAACGATGACTTCAGAAGGAAAGCGCTTTCCTAGTGATAGCAGGAGCAAAAGACTCCACTCCCCTTCTTGCTAAACTGCCCAAACATTCTGCTGTGCCTCAGGCTGGAAGTGAAAAGCTCAGAGTGGATGTTTTGCCCACGTGATTGTCCCTCATATTCATAGGTGTCTGTGTGAAGACCAGTGAAGGGCTTCATTAAGGAAATTGAAAGTCACATTAGTGTCCCTGCACACGCGTGTCTTTGCACAGAGAAAGAAGATTTAATCAAAATGTCCCATATGCTAGTGGCTACAGTGCTTTCTCATGGACACTAAAAAAAAATCCCAATGAACAAAACATATACTTACCTCCTACAAGGAACATAGGAAGGAGCTAAACATAAGAACAGCTCACAGTATCAAAATTTACTTTCTGTTTACCTTAAAACTTTACTTAAAAGAACAAGAAAATGAATATAGCCTTCCAGATCCCATAAATACTTCTGCTTAACTTTTTCTGCACTTTAGAGCCCTTTATTTAACCTGGCATCCTGATGAAAACAGCTGCTGATAGTGCTGTCACCTTCTAGAAGTAGGCTAAAAGTTGTGCACTAAAACCAGTCTTTTTTTCTTTCCTATAACCAAGAGATTACAAAGAACAGGTTTAATGACTTGTTTACATCTTCTTCCATTCAGTTAAGACTTGCAGTGTGTTAGGGTTCCTTAATTATTTATTCAAAGAAATTCAGCCAGATGCATGAAATTTTCCTCACCAACAATGAAAAGGTGGGTCCTAGCTAGTAAGCAGTTAATTTACACATAATACAAAAACCATCATCCAAATTAAATTAATGTCTGTGAATGCCAGACTTTTACAAAAGAAAGTCCTTCCTCCAGCATTTTTCTAATGATGACACAACACCATGGGCATGAATGACCTAAATGTCATTACTCTTTCGGGCGGCAAAATCTATTAGTGAGTGATATCCGTTCTCTGTGGAGGGATTTCATCACTGCTTACATTTAAGAACCAATGACAAATTTTATGCAGTGTTTCCTGGCTGGTTGGCCAAATACATTAAGTATAAAGTATTGCTTTATCTTGGACAGACCTGGATAAGCTGTGCATTCATCCTGCTGAGCCCTGCAGCCATTTCAGACTAAACACCAGCAGTTCCTTCTCCTCTATTCATCACTAGTTTCCTGTTCTGCGCAACCAGCATGACCACACTATGTATCTTTCTGACTGCACATTGGTATGGGCCAGTTGCTGCTCTCTCCTAATGATCACAAACTCTTTGCTAGGTAAAAATCATAGCCGGATATGAAATGCCAGCAGAGGTGCTTGCCAACACGGAAGTTTTTTAAGTTTACCACTCTATCACTCACTAACCTAGAGAGCCCATGTTTGACAGCAAACCTGGCTTATGGCTGAGTGTCACAAGCAGGACCAAGAAGACACATCCATCACTTTTTATCAAAACTAGAGCACTGAGCGACTCCTGAAAGCTACTGGTTCCCGGAATGTATGCCCCAAGCTGAAAAGCCATTACCCAAAACTTGAGCTCTCAAAAGGCATAGCACTGCTGCCAAATGTCATCAGGACTTTACTGACTTAGACCTTTTTTTTAAAAGTACAGAAAATTCCTGGATATATAAATCTAATAAATGCTATAAAAGACTATAATTTGATAAACTTCAGCTATTTTCTGACAGATGAAAAAATCTGGAGGAAAGCCTAAACTATGTATTTGAATACAGCCAGAGTGTGTACCTGATTTCAGACAGCTAACTTTGTAAATCCTATACTGGTTCTGCATAATAAAACTAAAAACAAGCAGTATTTTCACTACCAAACCCCCTTTCTACTACTCCATTTCAGTGCAGACAGAAAGTTCCTCATGAGCCTCTTAGCACTATCTCTAATACTTATAATAAGTTCTTATTTCATTAATAACTGGTTCCTGCTTGACAGAAAAAGTAAATAAAGATTATTCCATTAAGTCAACTCAACATTCCCACAGGGGAAAGGGTACTCCTTTGATTTATGCTAACAGCAATGAGGCGCAGGCCCCTCATCAGAAATTCAGCTGAAAGTTCCAATATCCAGAGCAATGGCTGAGTCCCTTCCTGACTCTCCCAATCTGCCCAGAAAGGAGAGCTCAGTTAAAGAGGAGCTTTGCCTCCTGCTACCCAGAATCTCAGAAGAGACACCCAGAGATCCCCTCTCAAGGACTTCTACAGCTTGAACAAAACAGGCAGATGATACTCCACCTCCCACTAACAGTGCAAACCATTGCCTAAATTACCAAAAATAGAAGACAGCAAACCAAAGCAGTTAACTGTGCGACTACTGCAGCCAGACATCCCTCAAAAAGAACTGCCCCCTCTGCTCCTCCTGCTCCATGCATACAAAGGGACGAGGAGGAAAAAACTATCTTCTGTTGACAGTTTGCCTTGAGACATATCTAGCAGGAGGACAGTAAATACTAATGATGAATAATTTTTTTCTTAATAAATCAGTTATTCTTCATCCTCATGTCTTTGAAGAGGAGGCAATATTCAAGAAAAAGAACAGAGAATAAAAATTGAATGCTCTGCTTGGAGTTTTCTACAATTAATCTTTTCAGTTCTTCATGCTGCTGTACAAGAAATGATTTTTAATTCACAGTCAATCTACCTGTGGAAGGATTGCTGTTTGTTTGCCCTGCTGGGAGAAACAAATTCACTCTGAGAACACTACAAGCTGTTTTCCACTGAGCTCCTCTATGGACTCACAGAGCTCGTGTCTGCACTGTTCTAGATTTAACCCTCTCTCTGGGCACAGCTGCACTGCTGAAGCTGCAGCTTCTGCTGTACACATACTGTTGTGCCTACTTTTTAAGTCGCACAGTCCCACTCCTTGAAATCAGTATGATAAATTTTCAAAATACATTTTCCTTTTTGTTACTTGTTTCCAGTTCTCAGTTACCTTTCCTCTTAAGAGTCCTCAAAACAGAGGTATGAAAGAATGTCACACAATGTTGCCAGATGCCTAGGAATGACAACAGAAAACTATTTAAATACATTCTTACCCAGAGACCTCATCTCTAACTCTTTGGTGTAAGTTCTATCAGCAGAGAACATTGTCACGTCTTTCACTGAAGGCAATCTGGTCACATAACCTTTTATTATCAGGCCCTAATTACTTGCTTTCAAAAAGAAGCTTTTATGAGATTTAGATTTTAATGTTGTTATCAGATTACTATATATCTCCTGATTGTAACAGCCTTTTAAACATCAGGTATTCTTTACTTACATGGTGTAAAAGTGATGCCTTAGGATTTGACCTTTTTTACTTTTCAAATTCTGTACTGCTTTACTGTATAACTCTAAGCTCCATATGCAGTGTTAGTTACTGTCTTCACATCAGACAAAACAATTCCTCTAGGCCTGAAACTCAAGTACATGTCCTGAAAAGTATTAACAAAAAGTGAGTTGAGGGGGAGTAAACTGGGAGGTAAATGATTTCAGTACATGAAGCTGAAATTGGAGGATTAAGCCCTGATATATAAAAAGAACAAATGTATATCTGTATGAAAAACTGACTATTGTCCATCTTGAGTGTAGCCTCTGAGAGGCTTCTGACTGGCCAAGGTGTTTCTATTGAAGGCCTTTAATAAATACCCACTTCTAATCTCTTAGTGTTTTCTAGCCTCTGTTCTAGGTAACCACTCCAAGGCATCAAAAAGCAACTCCTTTAGCCTAAAACATCAAAGCAAAACCCCACAATATACTGAGAACATCAATATCAATATAGCAGATTATATCAATATTGCTGTGCAAAAATGTTTCAGAAGACAGTTCACTAATGCTTTTCCTTTAGGAGAAGACTTCTTGCACCAAGAACTTTTCCCCTTTTAAAGGCCTGCAGCTGCAGCAAGCGATTGCTCCTTTTGGTTTTTATACACTGCAGCAGCACTGCCAGGGCAACATTGTGGAAAACCAACCCACCAGCAAGGGCATTTTTATGTCACCTTATGAGCTGGGGTCAGATCTGAGGAAAACCTTTCTTCTTCCTTGGAAGCAACCCTTGAGACAGGAGGTAGGGCAGAGGCATGTTTAGCCAAATGAAGGCGTGCTGTTTAGTTCTGACAGTCTCCTGTGCAGCTGCTGTTGTGCCACATTAAACAAGAGTATATACTAACAAAGCCAATTTCCATTGCAAAGCCTGAAACTATCTACTCATTTCCTAGCAAAACAGTAAAAAAAAGCTTTTAAATACTGCTGAAGAAACAGGAAATTAAGCAGCTGTGATCAATGAGGTGGCACTGCAACAGGGTCCTATGGAGCAGCACAACTGAGCAGCAACATTTTAAAAGAGGGAAAGAAAAAAGGGTAAAAGGGTAAAAGCAGGGAGGGATAAGTTTTGCAGTGCAGTGCAGTGCAGATGGGCTGCATCCCCTGAGGCATTGATCCTGATTTTCACCTTCTGCAAAATCACAGGAGACTAAGAATCAGCCTGGGGACACTGCAGCAGCCAGGCTCCCTGCCTTTACTGCTCACACTTCCTCAGGTGTCAGTATGCCCCCTGAACCATTTCATGTGTTAAATATCTGTACAAATGCACTAGTGCAGTTTAAGCCAAGGAAGCTTTCTCATATGCAAAATTTCCCTGACAAACCCAGCAGGGTTACTACCAGGTTACCGCTCTCTTGATCTCTTTGCCCCCTGACAGACAAGTGAAGGGACATGGCAGCTGCACAGCAGACACCTTCAGGAACACCATTTTAATCAGATGAGAGCTCAAGATGTGGGCTCAGGCCTGCTGACATGGTGCTTCTAGCACTCCACACTGGCTGTAGGAAAAGGGTGAGATGTTGAACAGAGCACTGCTTACAGTACCCACAGCACAGGACCCCAGACCTGCCTCTATAGCTGCCCTTCAGCCCCATGCGTGGCTGCCAGACCCACCAAATGCAACCAGCTGACCAAAGGCAATTAGGTCTTTTTTCAGAAAGAAAGGGGAGACTCTGCAAGGCTTTGGAAATGGCCTCTGACCCATTTGGAAATGCTGCATGAGAAACAAAAGAAAAATTCACAGCATTAAGAAGATGGATCCTTTAAAAAGCCTACCTGGGCACCACAGTTGGTGTAGGCTAACACAAGCAGATGTGTTTTGGGATAAGCTGGAAGCATGGCTGTTGAGGGGTAAAGGTTGCCAGCAGGCAGCTCACTGAGGCAAAGTCCACACCGCACATATGACTGCTCACATATATAGATTTCAGTGTACCTGGGATACTCTAAGCTGAGGCAGGAGAATTAGAAGTTTAATACTACAACCAGGTGGTGGCTCAAAACCCGCATGGATTTTTTTTTTCCCTTTAAAATTATCTCAGGGTACTACTCATGCACTTACCAGAAGAAAAAGTATTTCCCTAGCCACGGCCTTCCCCACACTGAGGAAGAGGATAAGGTCCCTACTCTCATGTTTCTTTTGCTGTGTATTATGCAAATCAAAGATACTTATTCATACCTATGCAAACATCTGATGACATTGGTGCTGTTGCAATCTGGAAACAGAGACAGGAAAACAGTGCAGAGCAATACTGGTGGGATGCTCCACCATTATGTTTTATTACCCCCAAAAAGCCACAAAATAATTAATTAGGTCAATGTGAGGAATTTGGGGGTTATTTTTATATCGGTACCATCTTACTGCTTAGACTTCTCTGAAGGGAAGTGTGAGGCTGCAGCTGCTGTTTTCAAGAGAGGAGAGGATAAATTCACCATTAGTTTTCAATAATTTTTATGAATGTGGTGAAAGTGCCCATTAGTTGGGACAGAAGAAAATGTGTAGACTCAAAGTAAAATCAACCTCAAGCCCTGAAAGTACACTGCTGCCTCTCTGCTGGCTGTCAGCTGTGTAAAATCATCACATTTTGGGGGCTTCCATGTAGTGGCTCTCAACCCAGCAATTAAGTCAAGATAAAGCAACTTACAGGAGAAAAGCCAAATGTTTACAGATTTTCAGCAGTACAGAGGCAAACCAAGACTCTCCACTCATCAGGTCATTGCTCAGGCACAGCCATCTCTCATATTTTACCTTAAAATCCAATAAAGCATTGAGTGCTTTTAATCTAGGACAACCCAATAAAAGGCTCAGTCAAAGCTCCTAAATTCAGTTGTGGGTGGTAAATTCAGGAGGTTCCTGAATCAGGGAAGGAAAGGCCATGTCAAATATTCTGTCCATGAAAGAAGCAGAGGGGAAGACCTCTGTATTTCCTACCATTCACCCTAACCTTTTCCACTGCTGTTCAGTCAGTGAGTGCTGTGGCCCCCAAATCACCCATCGCTCATGCTGGATTAGCAGAAAGGGAATGAAATATGACTACAGCTCAGTAAGGGAGGCCAAAACAACAATCTGCCTTAGCTTAAACAGAGGTAAAAGGGCTGCAGGTCACCTTTTTCATGGCCTTACATTTCCTCAATACTGATCCCACAGTACAAACAAAACCTCAGTTTGGGGGTGGGGGAGAGGAGCTGTAGAGGAACCAGGACTCAGCCTGAAGGAAAAGGCAAATGGAGATGCAGGAAGGGGAGAATTTCCTGTGGCTTCATGAGCTATGCAGCAGCAGAGTGCAGGGCATCTGTACTGTGTAAGGAAGCAAAACTCAAATCCTCTTATTTCCTCACCACCACATCAGGAGCACCAAAGACAGGAGTTAAGCAAAAGTTAGCCCCCTTTCTTGAAGGAGCTCCTTTCATCTTTTTTTCTTGGGATGACTGAGAACACAACATTTGCTAAGTTTAAATATTTTCCTTGTGTTTGCATTCTATATACAAACAGCAGCATCTGTCTCGGCTCTGAGGCCTGGAACTAAAAATCTGACAGGAACAGAGCCCTTGTGCCCTCCTGATATCCCCATGGCCTCTTGGGGTCACCAGAACTCTTTCCCACATCACCAGGGCAGGGGTGTAAAGAAGTGCTCAGCATTTCACCTATGCTGGTGGAAATAAGAGACCTCAGGGTGCACATGTGCCACAGTACTCATGTGCCACACATGTGCTCAGTGGGTAGCAGGAGAGTCTCTCTCAATCTAACACTGTTTGTTGGAAGAGATTTATGCTTGCCAAGATAATCAGCTGCCAAACTTCATCACTTGGAAACCTGAAATTTTTGTTTATTTTTCTATTCAGTTTAATCTGCTATGTGTCTACTGGTTTCCAAGTGCTCACCTTGACAGTGCAGGAGATGAGTCAACCACTGAATCTAACTAAACACTGAAATCTTCATCTTATTTCTTTGAAGTTGCTAATGCTCTCCCTCAGGCTCCATAGCAATTTAGCACTTGAACTCAGTTTTCCTTCCCTGGCATATTCCAAGACAGCAGTCCCCTTTGCTTGAACTTTCAGCAGCCAAGTGTGTATTAGATATCATGCTGGCACTGGGCCATATAGGTTACAGAAAGCACTATACCGCAGACAGCAAAAGCAGTTCAGACTGTCAGGATTTCCATCAGAAATCCCTCTCCCCTCCCTTTTTTCTTTCTTCCCACCCCAAGAATTCAGAATTCTGGCATCAGAAAAGAAAAACTCTGAGCTGAATCCAAAGAGGAAATATGCTTTTTGAAAAATGCATGCTCTGCATTTTAGAAAGACAAACAAGAAGCTTCCTTGCCTTCAAGGACAAAACCACTCTTGCTCTACTCTCCTACTGCTTGGGCTCCCTGGCTGTGCAACAGCTTCCGTTGCCTGCAGGCAACATTAGCTCACAAGGTGCTTTCTTCCTAGCTCGCCAGTTTGTCTGCTTCTCAGACAAAATAATGCCTTTCAACTTTGTGATGCCACCTATAAACAAATATCCTAAACTACACTGCAACTACCGTAACCTTTTCTGTTACGGTCTGAATATGAAAAAGCTCTAGAAGCCTTGTGCCCCTTCTTCCACAGCTTGTGTCTCCTGCTTTTTCTCCCCTCTATGATGAAAGGCCTGGCTGACCTCCTGCTTCCTCCCCAGCTTCCTCCTCCACAACTCCCACCGGCCTCCTTAACTTCCAGCAGCCAGGAGTCTGCAGTCAATGGCTGCGCACACCATGAGCCCACCCTGTGTGGCTGGATCCTACTTCACCCACCCCCACACGCAGCTCCACATCCTTGTCCCCTTCAGATGGTTCCTATCACACTCTGCTCAGGCCGTCTTCCTAATCACCCATCCTCCCAAAATGAAAACGATGCCAAGTAAGTATAACAGGCTGAACAATTTCTCAGCTCAAAAGATGTAAAACAAACTCTTTCAGCAGCAAAGACGGACTGTTACACACACAGCTGGCTTGAAACTGAATTTCCTCTTCATTTTAGAAAGCTGCAGAGAAGTTTCCTTGCATTTGAGGGTAAAGCTGCACTTCTGGAACTGAAATATTTCCAAGGTACAGCAGCAGCTCCCGATGGAGGAAGCCTCCAAGATACCAAGAAGGGAAAAGGAGAAGGCATGGACAGTCCCAGAGAGAAATCATGAAAAGGTCAGAAGCAAGAATGCAGAAGAGCTCTTGAGATACCTGTGAAGAGAAAGGACTGTGGAAGAGCTGTCATTGCTCAGGACTGAGCAGGGCAGCTGTCAGGGAAAATACAAGCCTCTCAGACCCTGGGAAAGAAGCTGAGTCATTCCCCAGCAATGCTGGAGGAGAAACTGCTTGGATGACAGAGGGAGGCCTAAAGCTGCAGCATCTGGGCCCAAGCACACAGACTTCAACTAGGCATCCAAGGGAACTTAATGCTCTCTGGCCTCTCTGCAGTAGCCTTCGAAAACACAAACCAGTGACACAGCCAGCTAAGCCACATGATAGCAAAATGCAGCCATGCATTCACCTGAATAAACCAGAGACACTCCTTGGTGTGCACCTGGGATGCAGCTGGTCTTCTGACTGATGCAACCCAATTTTTATATGCTTTTTCCCCCCATGTTTCTGTCAGAAAACAGTTTAGTCAAGCCCCATTAGAGCTACAGTGGACTGTGAGCAGAGGAAGAGATGAGAAGGGGGTGACCCATGAGACACCTCCCAGATGAAGCCATCAGCACCTGGAGAGACTTAAGAGAAGAGGACCTATTTTTATCCTCTTTTGGTAAATGCTCCTGGCAAGGCAACCCTGCTCCAGCAGAGCAAAACAGCAGTCAAAGAAACTGAACTCCCAAACCCATGAGCCTTCTGGCTCCCTTTCCCCACTGCTCTCCCCAAAGCCTTTGCAGGCAGATTCCCACAAAAAACCACACTCAAGTTCTGTGGCTGAGATAATGTTGGTGCAGCTAATTCAGCCTCTTCCCCTTGGTGTGCAGTCAGGGTGCTGCTGGTGCATGGAGGCTCAGCTGCAAAATCAGGCAGGCACTGCCTGTGGGGAAGGGGTTCTTTCTGCCCAGCATGGCAGGGGCCAAAAAAGGAAGTCATTAATTATGCGCTTCATAAAGGAAAACATCAGAGATGGAAGCCAAACCTGGTTTAGGCTCTGTCCTAAGCTCTCTCCACCCTCCTCTGAGGCTACGTTATGTTTATATTATGTTTCTTAGCAACAAAGTGAAGTACACAAACCCAAATAAGACTTGTAAATACATATGCAACTACACTATAGACATACGAAGGTTTATCAATATGGGATCACCAGGTTTTACTTCTTATAGCCACATGATTACTGTGAAAATTCACTCTGAGTTGATTCTTGTCAGTTAGAATGTAATAATACCCTTCCTCCTCTAGCCTCCACATTTCAAGTGATTCACAGACTAAAAGTAGGGTACTCTCCCAAAAAAAGACTTACAAATGAAAGTCTGCCTGGTCTTCTTGCTGCTGGATAGCAATTATCTATTCAAATACATGTCTCCATTCTCTGCACTCTCTAATGTAGAGTAAAGATGCTTATCCAGATGAAATAATCCTCAAACATCTCCAAAAACAGGGATATTGATTACTGTTTCTACAGCTGCAGAATGAAAGGTGCTGCAGTCTGAAAGTAAAGTGGTAGAAGTTCTTGCTCCATAACAAAGGAATTTAAACAAGTTTAAACAAGAGGCATATTTTCTTCCTTTATGGCTTTGTATTTCTCATTTTCTGCAACAAAAAATAATTTTAAAAGACCCTATGGTCCAGATACGTGTATGGCTTCCTCCTGTTGATCTAAATGACTGTTAGCATGTTTGTCCAAGGGCCATAACAGAAGATATGTTGCTTTCTGTTCTGTAATTTCACCGTAGGCATCATCCACAACCAATCTTGCTAGACTGGAAAGATATATCCGGTGTCTGTTATTGTTTTGATATGATGAATTCCAGGAATAAATTAGGTTGTTGTATGTTTTTAATTATATTAAATCTCTACTGCAAAGATATAGAGATTTTAAATGAGATTAAGTCTGCAAGACCCTGAGTTCCTGTAGATGATTGTACCATGTGCACATCTCATGTTTGAAAAGAAGATGTTTGACATACTTGCAAATATTGTACTGATATAGGCTGATTAACAAAATTATTTTGTGAATTCTTCTCATACACTTATTAAAAACATTATTGTTCACATTAGAAAGAATGATGTTATGCTTAAAATGATTAAGGCAGGGTTATATCTTGTTCTCTGGTGAGGGCATTAGTTTATCTATCATAATCCCTTTATGAATTAGCCATGCTGACAACTGTCCCTTTTGAACAACTTGCTTAAGCATTTTTCAAAACTAGGGAACTGAGAAGCAGCCATCATTAGTCATAAGGAAAATAATGGCCACTAAATAAGCAGAAACTGTAATACTACTGGCACAAAAGTAGCAATTGGCCCAATAAAACTAATCTTGAGAAAATGAGTTGTGAGTCACAAGACGCCTGGCTGTAAATATTGGCAGGCACACTTCTCAGCAATGTTTCAGTAAGGTGACCTTTCTCTTACCCAGTTTCATGCTGTGTCATTTATCTGAATTGTAAGAAGGGAAGTGCTCCTATGCTCAGTACATCTCAAAAGGACTAATCTAAGCCCTAACACCTAAGAAATGCTTTGTCAAATGTATTGTTCAATGTTTTAGGCTGCAAGTTCCATTATGGGTACAGCTGAATTGATAATAAAACATCAAACTGCCTTAGTATGCATTTTCTCACAAATGCATGGTGGAAGATACAAGTACCTTCCACCTGCTAATCCTAGATGACAGATTCGGTATTCTGGGATGGTATCAGAGTTGTAAGTAAAGTTATATTTCCAAAAGACCCAAATCTGACATGCCAAAGATCTATTTATGATGCTAAGCAATCTCTCCCATACAAATACCCCTCCAAAAGAAAACAAGTAATAATTGCATCTCCTGGAAAAATAGCCATGGAGTATTTCTGAAGTACAGAGTAAGAAAGCAAGAAACTAACAACTTCCCCTGGATTAATCTGCACAGCCAAGCTGCTTCCTTGCCACACTGCTTCCGGCAAATTCTGTACACCAGGAGTGACTACAGCAAAACCTGTCATGCTCATCCAAAGGACCTGATATGCTAATTGTATGCCATGATATGAACAGAAGCGTCTTTAGCTAAACTAGGGACATAATTCTGCTCCAGGAGCACAAATCTTACATTGTGGGTGACATGAAATAAGCATTATACTTCTATACTGAAGATGAATGTAGTAGCCAATGGCAAGAGCCACTGTGGTAGTGCTCCAGGGGCCAGCATCAGCCAGTCCCTGGCATGTAACGCTGGCTCTGGAGGGTGGCAGCAGGCAGAAAAGTCAGTTTTCACCTACTTCCCCATGTGTGTTTAGACTAAGATTATGTTAGGTCTGAACCAAGCAAACGAAACCATCCAACTTCAGATAACAGTCTTAATATCTATCATGACATGTCCTGTTTAGGTATAACCATCACAGACATGTTTGGCCACGTTACTGGAGGTGATAAGGAGGAAAGCTGGATTCACATTTTGAGCAAAACAAGTTAAAATCTAATTTTTGTTGTAATTAAATAATTTTGTGAATTGAAAACATCTGCTTAAGAGCACCACCAAGACAGAAAGAGGAGGTGGCCCTGCCCATTCCCTCCCTTTTCACAGGTCTCTGAGGACTGCCAAAGGAAGGGCAGAAGACACCTCTCCTCCTCCAGATGACCACACACACAGAGCACAAAATATGAAAACCTGTGTATAAGATAGGTTTTCCCCATGGCTCAGTGGCAAGTACAGAAAAATGAATATTTCTCTAACTAAGGCTGTTCAGGGTTGGTTTACTAACAGTTATTTAATCTCTGTAAAATCTATGGATTTAGGCAGAAACACTAAATCTCTATAACAAATCCATCTTTTCAGGCAAAGCACAGCTGATCCTTGAACAGTGAAAAGATAAGCTGACTGAACTGTGCAACTACAGCTGAACAAAAAGCTGGATAAAGGAAAGGTTTATCTAAAGGTATCACTTGTCAACCTCACAGCGTTGAAGGAGGCTGCTTAGCATGAAATGCTGGAGGAACTGGGTGTGTGACTCCAACCAGTTCTTAGCCCTGGGGTGGTATTTACTCTCACCACAGTCATGAAGCCTCCGGGACACTGAGGAACTGCCTTCAGTCCATGGAAAAATTACTAAAGTAGCAGAGAGGGAGATAGACTGCCTTAATATGAGTATTAACTTTGCTCTCTGCTGGTAGCAAAGGAGAGAAGCTTTTGTAAGTGAAAGAAATTCAAACAGAGGGGAAAAAATGAACAGCAAACAAAAGCAACACTGGTCAGCTCATTTTGGCACACATCAGGCTGCGATTCTGCTGCCAATGTCAATGTATTACATGCTGTGTAGCTATAAATTTCAGTTATGTTTGAATAAACACCAGCATATAGAATCGTTCTGCGTCTGCCTAATGCAGTCTGTCTGCAGGCAGGCCAGTATTGTTATGTTTCTTCATCTGAATTACCCCAAAATTAAAAGTTTAGTTGCTCTCAAGTGCACGTACCTGCAATCCCTTGTAGCAGCCCACAGACATTAAAAATGCTCTTCTTCATAATGCTCTGCACACACATAGTAAAGACAGAGACAAACGCCACGGTGCAGAGAATCATGATTCCTATGGCCAGGAAAATAGCGGTGGCCTGCCAGAACCCACTGGCAATCTCACTGAAGTTTTCAGCATAAGGACCACAAAGCGTGTCTCGCCGGGAGATCTGCAGGTGGGAGATCCTGGTGCAGCGCCCGTAGATGCCCAGCGTTGGCCTGTAGGGCTCCTGTGAGCCCCCTGCTCTGCTGTCCCCATCCTCAGAGCTGGGGGACTTGGCTTTGCCAATCAGCCAGTCTGCACTCATGAAGGCGATGAGCTCTGCGAAAGCCACCACGATGCTCAGCAGAGTCCACAGCATCGACCGACACGTCACAATGACATGACACATATTGATGTCCAGTGCTTGTGATCAGTGCAGCACACTTAAAATCCAGGCACAAGGGAGAGAAAAAATTAAATTAAAAAAGGGACCCTAAGAAAATCACTGTGGCTGCTCTGCCTACTTTCTCAACTCTCTCACATACGCTGAGACGAAGCTTCTCAGGAGAAAAAGTGAACAGCCTCAAGTTTTTCAAGCAGTGCATTCATTTGTTCTCTCCGTTTAGTTCCTCCTTTTTTCTTTCTGGGATGTTGAGCTCTGAAGTATGCTTTTCTTTCTTAATATTCATACTGGCACATGTCACTGCAGGCTGGTGGGGGAGGCTGCAAGGACTGCCCACTGTTTGACATCACACACCTACAAGAAAAGAGAAAACACATCTGCAGTGAGAAAAAAGTTATTTCCACCCCCACAACAAACCAAGATCTGGCGCAGATTCACATCAACAACCTCTAACAAGGGCTGGTCAAACAGAGCCTGCTGGAAACCTCCCTGATTTGTTGCAGGGGAGTAATTAATCTCCCCTCCTACTGCTGCAAATACTTACAGTATCTGCTGTGCCCTATCCCATGGTGGGTGTTAGTCAAACACTTTGCAAGCAAAGGTCTCAGTAACACCCAGCAGTCCCACCCACTCCTACCACCACACCCCCATCATCTTCTTCTGGTCCAAATTACCAAGGGTGCTGGCAGTCACCCAGCAAAATGTTTGGACACGTTTAAGCAGTTTCACGGATGTGCAGCTCCTGCCTTCACTTTGGGGAGGCAGCACAGCTCGCCTTCGGGACGGAGGCTGAGCACAGCTCCACATGCCATGGGCACCTAGGTGCAAGGGGCAATGAAGGAACCTTGCTCCAACCTTCCGGGTTTCTGTTGACTGTGGCTCAGCCAACCCTGCCTCAACAGGAGGTGAACAAGATTACAGCTGCAGACAGCTCACCCTGTGATGTGGTGATCCCTTTGAAGCCTGGGCTCTGCAAGGAGTGGTGTTTCCCTGGGTTTGGGATCAAGGGTTGCCCCAGTGTTTCAGGAAAACAATCTGCCTGCAGGTATGTCACACACCTCATCCTGAACTGCTGCCAGCACCGTCAGCCTCTCGTGACTTATGCCACTGTAAACAGGAATCTGTGGAAAAGCGCACCAGTCACTGCCAAGCTGCCAAAAGCCCTGGTGTGAGGGGTTGTCAGCCAGCTCTGGGCTTCCCAACTCCCCTCAATTCCCCTCTTCCACAGCCCTGTGTACACTGCAACTGCAGCAAAATGTTCCCCAGGGCTTTCTCCAAGCCATAACACTGCCTTCCAGCAGCGGCTGATGACATTCCCAGAGTTACACTTATCTCAGTACAAGAGGCAGAGATCACTATACTTCCAACTCCTATTCAAGTATTGGCCTCAAAATAACAAACAGGTCATCACACACGCCTCTGCTCTTGAACTGAAACAGTGTTGCCTGAAAGCATGGGTGGGAGCAGGAAATGCCCTCATGTTACCCCCTTCAAGTTGAGAATGTAGCACTTCCCAGTTTTCCCCAGGAACCCCCAAATACTGACACTAAACTGGAGGCAAGAGTAAAGAACCAGATCTGGACCTCACTACTGTGCTGCTGCAGTCACCAGATGCCAGAAAAACAGATGTCCCCAACATTTTTTTTTTAGGTTTGTCACAGGTATGGTATTTAATTTCTTAGGACTTCTGAGTCGGTGGCTGAATATTAGTCCCACTGAAGGCAAAATGAAACACACACACACAGAGCTTCACACATTCAAAATTTCATCCAGAAATTTCTACTCCCTCCTCTATTAGATGTAGTGAGTCATCTGCAAGACTTCATCCAGCGATTTCTACTCCCCCCGTACTAGTTGCAGTGAATGATCTAGATCTGCAGATTTCTTTGGTGTAAGAGGTTTAAAGCTGATGTGCCAGCAACAGAACTTGTCACTCATAGTTCAGTGTTATGGCATTGCCTTAAAAAAGGGCTTGTAGATATAGTGAGATAACAGTTCCACTAGTTTTCCATTTTGGGGAGGGGGAGAGCACTAAGCTTTTTCAACCAACCTGACATGCTAGTGACTTGAATACACCCTTTTTAACAATAGAGAGCTGAAGTGTCTGCCTGCCAAAGAAAGTCAGTTTGCTCAGTATTTCCATTTTAAATAACGGTTGGAATGTAGGAAATGTCCACTACAAACCTACATTCTTCTGATGTCATCTGCATGACTAAAGAGAATTTATTTGAAAATGTCTTTTTTTAAAATAATGCTCCAAACAGCTTTAAAATCTGTATTTTTCTGCAAGAACTGCACCCCTATGAACTCCTTAACTTTGTTAATGCCAGGATTTTCAGTGAGGTGGAAGGGACACCCATAAGAGCTGAACACCCATAATGGCTGTTACTGTTGACTCTGTACCACTGGATATAAAATACCATTTATTGAAAACAGATGAAAACAAAGTTCATATTTACTTAGGTAGGTGGGACTTCTAGATGAACACTGGCAGCTATAAAAACATGACACTGATAACAAACATGTGATGCTATACTAGAAGACCAAATCATGAGGCTCTTTCCCAACAGAAATGTAAGTGCAATTAATTGCAGCAAAATTTTAAGACAGTATCTCCAGAAAAGTCACCACATGAACAAAATAGCCTGTCCAAAGCTGACATGGAGGTCATGTCAAACCTCAGGAGTTCACTCCCCTGCTGTGCAACTAAGAGAAACATTGCAGCATCTAAAAGTTAGGTAGTACATGTCACTGAGAACTACAGTTCAACTGAAAATACTTTGGTTTTGAATAAAACCTGTACAATTTGGCTCTTCCTAGGTAATGAGTACTTTATTCTGGTGCAAAACATACCAAGAGCCAATATACATACCAATGTACCCTTACGCATGGGAGAACTTCTGCATAAGCTTTTGCTTCCACTGGCTACATGCTGAAAGGAGAGCACCACTCACCTGCAAGTCCTTTTGCCAGACAGACAAAAACCCTTAAAGTAGGATGGTGAGCACAGAGGAGGGGCAGAGGCATTTCCTTCTGAGGCTTAGTAAGGACGACTGCAGATGAAGTACTGAAGACAAGTTCCAGTTCAGTGACATTTATGTAGTTAACCTTTTCCTCCCAACAGCCTCTTTCCCCTTTTCCTTCCAACAACCTCCTCCATGCTTTGGCTTTCCCAATGAACCTAACCATCTCTCATGTGGCTCCAACAGTATGTTTGTGCCATACATGGAAGCCTTTCTAACTGCAGGCTGTGCTAAATAACTGTGCTTCATGAAGCTTCATTCTGCTCAACCCCCGCTTTTTTTTTCCCATTTTCGCTCAGCAGAAACTCAAACCAGGCCCTTGCAAGGCTGAAAACTAGCTGTTTATTCTTCCTCTCAGTTTCCCATCCCTCAACAAGTTTTTTCCATGACAGAACCGTATGTTCTTCACAGCATGCCACTCAGTATCCACTTCTGACCGACTGTCAAAATATTTGCTTTGACAACCCAAATTCAAAATACACAATGGTTCTTTAACCCTTTTGGTATTAACTCATTCAAAGTAATTCTCGCTGAAAAAGCAGATTACAAGAAGCAGCCTCACCCCTTAGCCATTTGGGCCTCGCCCTATTTTTACTACAGCATTTAAATCACACTGGTGTGGAAGGAGGCCATCCATGCTGGGAAACAGCCCTGCACAGCAAATGTACACATGAGCAACACACCACAGCAGCACGAGGGATTTGGAAATGCCATTCTGGCCCACCACATAACCCACATGCCTTGTCTGGAAAGCTCAGCTCTTGGATGGGTCCAAACTAAACCTAAGCCTCATTTATCTGGCTACCAGAACCATGCTCATAATCATGCTCTGCATCAAGTGAAGTCTAACACAGTGAAAAGATCACATCCTCAAAACAGGAAAGAGAATAAGAGTTTTCAAATGCAAAATTCTTTTGATTGTTTTAATATAACAAATCAAAACAAAAGAGAACATTGCTAAAACTTTCTTTCTCTTCAGATTCAATTTTGACAGACAGATACACTGCCTCCAGTCATACTTTCACATCTCTAGCTAGGACTATTCAACTGTGGCCTTTCCTCTACAATATGTCTATGTTCAAAGTATATAAACAATATCTATTTTTCTGAACTAGATAAAGAAACAAAATTGCCTCCATTTTGCTTCCACTGCAAAAAACAGAAAGTGAGAAGCTTATCCAAATTACAGTATTTGAACTAAGGTTTTGATTTTGAAGACGAGCTGCAGGGTTTTGCTTTGGCATACCAGACAGATAGAAAGGAACAGCTGCGAAGTTCAAATCTGAGTCAATCACATATCACAGCTGTTTATTTTAAAAAGGTGTCCAACAAGCAGCATACAAGAGAACCACAAGTACCTTACAGAACAATGTTATGGCCAGTCCTTCATGCTCCCCTCATGATTTGACTGAAGTCAGAGGCTTAGACTATGATTCAGCTTTCACCATTTCCAGCCTAGTTCTGTCAGCTCAAGAGTGAGAATAAATCATCTTTAGATAAGTGGCTTTTGGCTTGGCTTAAGCAAACAGCTGAATGGAAGGCCACACAGACTGCTGAAGCCATCCCAGTTTATAAAATAAATCCAAGCACAGTTAGACATTTTCTTCTAAAGTTTGTGGGGTCCAAAGTACAACTACATGGAGGAGTTTCTAAATCTTGTTTACCAAACACTAG
Organism: Petroica traversi; assembly: GCA_025920805.1. Taxonomy (NCBI): domain Eukaryota; kingdom Metazoa; phylum Chordata; class Aves; order Passeriformes; family Petroicidae; genus Petroica; species Petroica traversi. The sequence continues at coordinate 79,442 of JAHLSL010013733.1, forward strand.
CTTGAGCATCCATAACCCAAAAAGTGCAAATCTTGGAAGAAAGGGTTCTGCTTTCTCTGGAATGTTGCTCATTAGTAGTTATAAACTCAAAGAAAATGCTTTGAACTATGAGAGTGGCAGTGGCTCCTATTTGTGTGGATGTTGACTCACTATTAAAAACAAACAGAAAGAGGCTCACACACTAAGACTCAATTACCTCAAGCTGACCCCCACCCAGGTTGACATGAGCTCCCCTTTAAGAAGCTTCCATCCTCAGGTGTTACTGGACAAGCAAACTACTCAATTGAGAGCTCACCCTGCCTGGCAGAGCAAGGCAGCCATCAAACCACTGAGGTAAGAGGGACTGCACTCAAGAAAATGTTGTATGAGCACTAGAGATTGCTTGTTTTCTGAATAAGTGAGAAATGTTGGTAAATAAACCTCCTCCCACTTGGTCCTCTCACTGTTCTTACAGGAACTGCTGTTCAGGAGGAGATGGCAGGTTCCTGCCACCTTCCATGCAGTTTTCAAAGCAGGAGAGCTGACAACAAGCCACATTTCTCATGAGACAGAAAGGTGCACCCTTGCATTTCTACCCCACACACTTAGAGGTGACTTGCAAAGGTAAGAAAAGGCACATTGATCACACTCCCCTGACACAAGGTAACAGCAACAAGGACTAGTACTTCAGGAAAGACCAGCTGTCCCAAACAACTTGGTTTGGGGTAGGCTGTCTCTGCAGACCACAAAGAGCTCTGCTGGCTCTGGCTTCTGATAAGCACTGCACACTCACCACAGGAAGCACCTGGACCAAGAAGAGGGAAGGACACTTCATTGTGTCTTTATTTTGTTTTCTAAATGTAACACATTTCAAAGTCATCAAAAATATTCAGTGTCAGATAACAAAATGGAGAAGGTACTTTAAAGCAGAAGTGGTTGCACAGCTTCACGTGAATAGCAGAGAATAAGGAAAGGATTTTCCATTCACCTACGTATTTTCATCAAATTATTGCCTACCTAAACAAAGTTCTAGAACAGAGCTTTTCACTTGAAGAAAATAGAGCCACGTTTTGATTAGTCTTCACTTGTGAATTAAAGAGAGTGAATATTTGCATATTTCATGAATATTTAACCATTATAAACCTGCACAGGCATATTAATGAGCGCATTAATATAATTGTGACAGGCGGTTAAAAACACCTCAGACTAAACAGATGAATTTCACTGGCAATGGAAGGAATGTAGACTGATGATGCATCATGCCTTGTTCCTGCTGGCACAATGTAAGATGTTAAATGGAAAACCGAAATATTTTTCAAAATAGTCAAAACTCACTGAAACGCCCTAATCAAAACCCTATTTCCTTGTTTTTCCTTTGAATTGGCCTGTTTACTTCAGCCTCTCCCTACCAAAGGTACATATATGCAAAATTCAAATTAAACTATCCCTCGTGTGCCCAAATATTATGTACACCGACAAGTGAAAAATTAATATATAAAACAACAAAAAAAAGAATTCTGACAGTGACTGTTGGTCTCCTGAAGCTGGACATGAAGTTTGTTCCATTTCATCTTGCAAATGCTATGGAATGTGCCATCTAATTACAGGTGGATTTGTTTCTAGAATACATCACTGTAAAAGAAACAAATATAAAACTTCTTTCCAACTTAAAAAAAAAAAGGCAGTTGAAATGTACTATTCTTTTTCTGACCTCATTAAAAGCCATGGCAAAACTCCCACTGACTTTAATGGGGCCAATACATCACTGAAAAATCACTACAAGAATGAAAGTTTCCAAATTTTCAGACCAACTGCAGGGGAGGTTTAAACACAGAATTCATTTCCCTTTTCTCTCATCCAGACAAAACTTTGCTTATTGCCCCCCCACTAAGATGAGATCAAGCTAACTCAGATTTCCAGCATTGCCTCTGAAGCACAAATTCTCAAGCTGGAGATTTGTTCCTTTGCTCTGTATTTATTGACTTACAAAATTCCTTAAATCTGCAGCCATTACGTTGTGCTTTGAAAATTTACTTGAGATCTTCTGTAATTCCAAAATTTATTAAAGCCTACAATGATAAGAAAAGCTAATCTGTAGTATTTCTATTGTTGCTTCTCAGGAGAAAATTACACATCACATCAAAAATCATCACTGAGGGAGCAATCTTGGCTACAATTAGTGATAGTCTAACTCCTCAGGAATTTACCAACTGGGAGCAGAATCATGAGTTTCCTTTCCTAGTTTGATTCCTCAGTAGCTCACTAAAGTCTCAGTCTTCAAAAGTCTCATCTGAAGCCTCATTTCTTGGTTACATACATTATCATATATGCAAGCAAACTTAAATATTCATTGTGTTGTGACTACTTCTTACATCTCCTAACTACAGCTTCTAAAGGAGTCTGATCAGAAAAAAATAAAGAGAGGTTAGTAGGAAAATGGGAAGTCACAATGAAGAATTATTAACATTTGGTAGCAACAAACCCTTGCTATTTTTATGCTAAAGATTTTTACTTTAAAAGGAAGCCAGGCTATCGCCATTTAAATAGTTAATAGTGTGTGCATAAGTTAGAGCATCAGACCAAAAACCACTTGGAATCTGTTCCTATTGTAAAAAAACAATTCACTCTCATGAGTTCATTGTGACAGATTTGGAACTACTCTTAATAATTTATTAATATTGTACTAAGATATTTATTATACTAATACATTGGTTATTGTTCAATACGAGACTAGTGAGAAAAACAGGCTGGAAAGGAAAGAATGACTCAGTTGTGACACTTCTCAGCAAACTCTAGGGAATTGCTTACTAAAAAGACAATACTAGCTCAGGAAAAGCCTCACAAACATAGCAGATCAAAGACCTGAGGATTGTTTAGGAAGGAACAGTCTCTCAAACTGGAGGGAAGAAAAGCTGTTTTAGACAAACAAGCTTAAGAGAAAGGCACCTCTGGGATGTGCCTATTGAAGTTAGGCCAACATGGGATACCACATTGGGCTCCTCATTTGCCCTCAGACAAAGCAGAGAGCCCTACAAACAGCCTTGGTTCCTTGAATGAAGGAAACACCACTTCAGTTAATTCCCGAAAGGAAATCATCGCAGTATCTCCTTTTGCATTTGTGGCTCTGTTAGAAGAGCGACCACAAAGGTTATGGCTCCCCAGCCTGTCTGAACAGCCAGGGATGTTCCTCTGCTGGGTCATTCTTCTCTGAGATGAGATCTAAGGCTGTAGACCAGAGGACTGATCTTTGTGAGCAGGAAGGACGCAGAGGTGTTTGCTCTGTTACTCACTGTAATGCCTGCAAACAGTCTCCTACGTCAGTCTTTCCAGAATACCAGTAACTGGGAAGACACCTCACAGGTATCGACTGCTCCCCAGGTTCATGACGTGAGACACTCCCATGGGAAGGAAAGGACACACTTCTGGCAAAACAGGATCTTTGCACTTTGGATCTAAGACATACAGCTCAAGCAAACTACCTGCTACGATACCGGTGACTGATGAGACGGAGAACCTATCTTGATTCAAAATGTATGTAATCACTCTTGTTCCTCTTAATTCAAACTGAAAGTGAAACATTCTTCAAAAACAATCAATACAGACAAGCAGCTCAGCACAGCAATACATAAAACGTGAGTACACTACAGGAACACCTTTACTGTGATTTTCCATTGTGCTTGAGCTGAGGAGTGCCAGTAGTGGCTGAAGTAAGTGAAAAGGGTTGTGATGGATCAGAGCTGCAATGATTCCATCCCGGCAATGATGCCTGAAGTATCTGGGCACCACATATATCTGTAAACTTGGAAAGAGAACACAAAAAAGCTTTTATCCAGGAAAAGGCAAAGTAGTGAGACACTGGCATATCTCTATGCACATCTACTGAATGTGAGCTGTAGTTGTTATTAATGGTTAACCTCTTGACTGTGGCCAAAGAGAAGAACTGCAATGAGATATTTTCAATACTGCATATTTAATTCATCAATAATCATGGGAATGCTGTGTTCAGTTGGGATCTCTAAAATAGAAGCTTGGAAAAATCTAGACTAATAGCTGAAATTCTGGAAAGCCCATTTTAGAGAAGAAGCAAAAATAAACAGACTATTTATTTTAGCAACTGGATTTAATTCTAAAGCCAGGACTGAAGATACTTCTACAAACTGAGCCATGTGCAGAATTCTGGCTTGTCTTAATGCAGTTTGACTTGCTAGCCTAGATAATGTTAACAGTCATTTTCTGTCCCTAAAATGTATACAACTATAAAATGAATTACTAATGAATGTTTGTTGAAACTGAAAAGGGATGGGGGTGTGGGGAAGCATCTTTCTCAGCTCCACTTTCTCAAAAAACGCTGTCATATCTTTGTCTCTGATGTCACGTGTGTGTCACAGAAGCACTTAATGGTGCAAACTAAAACTGGGCCTGGGTGGGTATCTCCACATAAGTCTGGTAATGATCCACCTTACTGGCACATAAATACACAGGCAAAACAAAAGGAAGAAAGCATAAATAAAAATTGCAGTCCTCTGGATGAAATGTTCCTCACTCATGTAATGAAGACTGTAGCAATACTGGGAACTGGACCTAAATGCTGCCACTAGAAACTCTAAACCTTTGGGGATTTAACATACTCTGCAGTGTCATGCAGTGTGTCAAACACTTTTCTTGCCATCCTTTAAATACAAACCTCAGCTATTCCTGTGACACTTTGAATCTCTAGCCCTGACACACTAAATGCAGACATACCTTTCCTTCTCCACAGAGGACTGGGGACATGGTCACATCTCCAAGAGTTACTTTGATTTTCTGCTCAGTGAGAAATGGTTTAGTTATTAAACTGCAGGTTTTTCCTATAGGATTCACTCCTGAAATAGGAAATTCCCACAGCAACACGTCACAAAGCTGCAAAGAAATTCACCTCTAAAGAAAGAAACTTATCTCTGCTTATGCTTCAGAGAGGAACATAAACTTACTCATAACATCTGTAGTGGATGATTTCCCAAATGTGTACCTCGTTGAAGAGGATGAAGCCACAAATACTCACAGGTCCCACTAGGTTGTGGGGAGTGGACTTCACAAGAGACCACCTTTTTATGTACTGGGTTGGTTCATTTCTTTCAGTTTTCAGTGACATTAATCCTTTTGAAAGCAAATGCAGTCTACAGACTGGTGGGAGGGCAACATCTGATTGAACTGTTGCCAAAAGGTGCAAAGTTCTTGATTATGACTTTCCCATTGGGAAATGCAAATGAATCAAAATCAAACCTGCATATCTGAAGATCTCCCAAGGAACAGACAGATAATTATTACTAAGAAATAAGTCCCTGCATACTACAAGCTTTATGGAAATCTGTCTGCTCTGTAAGTTTCAAACATTTAACTGAATTCTGAAAATTATCTTTAAACGTTAGATTATCTATTAGATCTCCTTCTTGCATTTCAAGTTCTATGTAAGAACAGAACCTCAGGGCAAAATTAAGAGTATGATACAAGAAAGATTTTTATTAACTGTCCATGATGGAAATTGCTTTTTCAAACAAATTCTAAACAGTGCACTCACTGCATTCTGTGTGCTGATAATGACTATTACTAGCATTAATTGAATCGTATTGTTGCAAATTATAAATTTTATCTTTCATTTCCTAATGAATGCTCTCCTAAAAATAAACTCATTTTATTAGATGCAAAATTAATTAGATTTTAATAAATCATTAATAGCATGTATAAAGCTGAAAAAAATACAGTAATTTAGACCAGACATGTACTTAAACTTACCAGAATTTTACTCACAGTTTTGTTCCCTTATCTGGAATAAACTTCCTAGTTTATGAAGTTGAGTGTTTACCTTTATCTCAGGTGGACAGGACATGGTCTTTTGCCAGTCTTTGTCTATTTGGTAATGTTAAGACTGCAGAATTAAAAGTTCAGGTAATGCAATCAAATAAGCAAAACCACTTCAGCCTAAAGCAGAATATTCTGAACAAACCATATTTTTCTCTGGTTTTTGGTTTGTTTGGTTTATTAAAGATGCTTAGGCCAATGTTTTCTCACTTTTGAGCAATAGAGTTTTGAGATGTCCAAAGCATCAAAGGAGAGAAAATGAAGAAAATAAATCAAAATGGACTATTTAAACACAGAGAGGACAAAAATGTGCAGGTAGAAAGTCCAACACTACAATCTATAAAAGAGGCTTGGGAGCAGGGAGGTTTGAGGTTTTTTTCCTAGTGAAGCATTGCCTTATGTACTGAAATATTTTCTCATGACTGCTACCCATTTTTAAACCTCAGATTTCCAACAATGTGTAAAATATTGCTGATACAGTTTAAGTTTTGTTTTGTATATATATAAATGTAGTATAAAAACATTGGAAACATTCTATCCTTATAAAAGAATTTTACATTCTTCCTGAATAAAAGTTGAGTCAGGCGATTTATCTATTTTGACAGATAAAAGATTAAGGACACCAAAATTTTTATTTTATTGTACCAGTAGAAATACCTACATAAAAGGTAAACTTCAAAAATTATAATCTCAAATATTTAAGAAAAAATCCTAAACTGTAACAAATTCCACAACCCAGTGAATAAATCAAATAGGAAGCAAAACAGCTTCAATGCACATCCAGTACCCTGACAGTGTACCAGCACAGCTGGATGAATGGTGTCTGCAACACTTGCAGATCATCAATTTGGCATCTCTTGTGCCAAAATGGCACAAAAGATTCCCCTTTTTATCTTTAGGTCAGAGAATACAATTCTGCAAGAAGCTGGAAATCAAACTCATTAATCTGTGTTCAGTGAATGCCATCTTCAGAAAAAGGAAGGGATTTTTTCTTTTGGAATACTGCTTATCTTCTACAATTTAATTAATTATCTAGAGTAAAAGCTGACAGATCCATCTAGTGTTTTGCATAGGATAAATTCAAAGAATTCACTGGTTGGTGTACACTGCGTTTACTTCACAAGGGTAAACCAGAACTTTCCAAGGTAAAAACCAAAACCCAAACAGGTTGAATGAAGCATTTGAGCCCTCGCTTCTGTAATCACTTTTCCCCTGAGCTGTCATGATGGCAGGAGTAACAGAAAAGAAGCTCCTAAAGCTTTTTAGTGCAGCCTGGTCTATTTGCAGCACAGACAGAACAAAAGATTTAACTGGACTGACTCATCATTTGGATAATGATCTCATCTGAATTGAGCTGTGAAAATACCAATTTGCTTGAGATGACATAACTGCTGTTGCAAAATCTAGATTCCTCAGCAGCTCTCCTAGAAAGAAGGCTTTGTTGTAAGACAGAAGTGAGAGGCTCTTCAAGCAGATGGTCCTGGGGATGTGCCCAATGACCAATTGACACACATGTACAGCCAGGCCAGAGCTGCTAGCAATGCTGCAGCAGCCTCCTGGCAGCAGCCTCTCTTCTCACAGTTGCAATTTGTGCTCTGTGCCCTTGCAGGTTCTGCCCTTGCAGGGCTGAGATCTGCTCCAACTGCTCGCCTTTGTGTTTGGAAAAACTCAGCACGCACCAGGATCTGATAGTGAAGCTGCCACTGCTTTGTTCACTTTGCTGCTGGTGCCATCTGCACTGCAGGTGATGCCTGTTTTGCAGCATTAGGATGCTGCCTGAGCAATTCTGGACAGAGCACAAGAAAAACTTGCTTATCTTTCACCAAAATTCACCGAAAATTCCATTTCCTCTGGACTGGAGGAGATATGCACAGTTTGGTGCAGGAGGTGCCGCAGTTGATGGCAATAGTGTTCCTCTGTGTTCAAGGTGTGGGTCACTGGCTTTAAGAACACTCACATTTGTTTGCATGTTTTTTCCCAAGAAAGGAAAGAACTACTTTGTTCCTTTTTTACTACAATAAAAATCTGCTATCCTATTTAGGGAAAAGGAAGAACAAAGAAAGCAGAAGATATAAGATAGTGAAGTTGTCCTTTTTTATTTTTCTTTCTTAGTATGGTGCTGCTAAACACTTCTTTTTGTACAGTTTCAAAACCAAACTAAGGGTAATTCCTGCCCTATAAGCAATATTTCTACTTGCTCATCATGATCATGACCTTGGCAGTGTGATTTAAGACTTCTGAGTCCTTGCAGCTGTACTGAACTCTCCTATGCCTTTACAAAATACAAGAATTAAGAAATAAGAGCATCAGTATTCACTGCAGAGTGTTTAACAAATTAACTCAAAAATTCTAAAGCATTTAGCAGAGTCTTTGTCCTTTTACCTAGGATATGACCCGTAGCTTGTCTCTCAACTGCAGCCTGAATTAAGAAACTGCAGAAATTGTACAGTAGCATTGCACTGGAGCCAAATACTGCTTGAGCATTTGCACACCCTAATTCTCTGTATTTCACAAACACTGTTTTGTATGCAAGAGGGCTTAAAACCAGTTGAAACTACAACTGAACAAGAATGCACATAGCTCCTTTCCCCAAATATAGAAAATTTTCTGTGTTCTAGATTTTGGGTTTTTTAGGACCTGTTACAACAAGATCATATACAGATAGTCTAGTCGGTTGGTTTGTAAACAAACAAACAAACATGACAGGTTAGGTTGGATTAGATGTGTGTGTCTGAACTGCAAAATTAGCATGCTGGTCACAGTCATACCTAGTAAAACAATTCTCTCCCTTGTTTTCGAACTCATATTTTTGTTTAAGGAGTTTGTTTTGGTTTTTTGCACAGGAAGCTATAAAAAGAAACAATAAGCAGTAAGTACTTAAACCACAAGCAAATGCAAGGAAGAGATAAGGTGAAATACTAAAAATAAATCTGGAGCAGTTGCAAGCTGGTGAGGAAGCAAAGTAACAGTAAAACATCCATGTCTTTATGCAAATACAGTTAAAAAGAAAATAAATAAATAGGAATCAGCTGGTGAGAGGAAGAGCACGGTGGAACAAAGCCTACTATGGGAATGAAAACACAGGCTGTTATAATAACCTGTACAGGAAAGCTGCATGCATAGGAGAAGGCCAGTGCAGTATTACTGTAATCAGAGACAATAACAGTGTGCTGAAATATGAAGAGATACAATAGGAATGTTGGACATTCTGCTGTACCTGTGTGGAAACTGATAGCTCGTTCTTACTCCAAGAGTCTGGCTGCTGACAGCCAACTCAGAAAGCCTGTGTCACTGCCCAAGAAAACCCAGCAGATCAGCTCAGAAGCACCACCACTCCTTGACAACACTGGAGCAAAAACCAAGTCTGACTGACCTGGGGAAGGTCTGACACAAGAAGGTGTCCTTGCACCTTACAGGTTCTTTTCAGCACTCACCAGCAGAAAATGTGCTATTACTAGAAGTCTTATAACTTATATGACCCAGGAAAAGGGATACTGAATTTTACAATAATTAAATGCGTACAAAAGAATAGTCAGTCAGTTTAACCTTTGAAAACTCTCGGGGAATTTGTAAAAAGAAGTTTCATATAAAAGACTGAAATTTAACAAACAGCAGTAACATTTCAATATTGAAGAATGTAGTGCTGAAGGGTAAAAAAGTCAGCCCATATTCAACTAAGACCAAGAAACAGGAAACTTATGAAGTCTGATAAGCAATTACCTTAAATCCATGAGGAACATGAGATTATAGAAGTAAGTCTAACCTTTTAATGGACTGCTTCTATAGAATGACATGCTAAACCCCAAAGATTAAAATACTATTTCTCTGGGAGGAGAAGACCAAGAAGGGTCTTCAAGCAGTGATCCCTCTGTGCCATTTAAATTATATTTTGTCTCCTGAAAATACTACGAAAAAATGCACAGAAGAATACTGCTGAAGACAACTTGAGTTATACTGAATCTGGATATATCATCCCAATATCCAGTCCAACTAATCCAGTTTCCTAAGGGTAGGCTGCCATTGAAAGTCTTTTATCTGAGGGATCACAGCTTTCAACTCTATACAGCTCCTAAGATTAAGTTTCTCTTTACTCTGCAGAGTCATGCCCTGAAGACCATGATGAGCAAATACTAAGATTGCTCAGAAAGCTGGAATTGCCCTGAGCTTGGCTTTGAAACCATCCATAAACAAGTGTCTAGGAGCACTGCACTGAGAAAAATAGTGATGGCTTGTTCATTCCCTCATTTGCTTTCTAAGATAGCAGAGAAAAAAAACCATTCATTTAGGTTTGTTGGTGATGCAGTTACATTCACTTATCACTAACAAATAAGCAAATGATTTACAAGACAAATTAAGGACGTGAACAATTATCAGAGAAAACCTCAGTTTGCCTTTTTTCTTTCCCTGTATTGCTAGACATAAGGTGTACTTGCATTAATAGTGAAAAACTGGGGATAATGCACATTTTTGGAAAGCATGTGTTTGTAAGAATATACTATACCTGGGTTGATAAGTGAGGTAGCATACAAAGAACATAGTTATTAAAAAGATCATATTTAACTTGATAAAATTAGGCATCAGCATAGATCAGATTTTTAAGTCTGACAATACTAAAACACATCTAAATTAATTTAAAGACATGCTTCACTACAGTTTCTCAGGGAGAAACTGTTGTTCCAACACACAAAAACTGTTATGGATGGTGTCGAACTGATGCTCTGTAAAAACTAGACAGAGAGAAAAAGGAGAATGGATCCTACCCACTTTTCTCCCCTGCCATGAAAGCAAGAAATTGAGGCCCCTCTGTTTCCAACAACAAAATTCAGGCAATGATCTCTAGGTGGACTGATTAGGATGTGTATTTTGTTCTACTTTGAAAAAAATAGATATATTCTGCAGATGTATAGATATTTTCATGCATAATATTATTTTGCTCCTGGTTAAAATTGTGGCTTTAAGCACAAAACAAATACAGACTATGATACTGATCTTTGAGCTGGTAAAATGCTTTCATGTACCCACCAGAATATTAAGACACAAATCCCTCTGGTTAGTGACATTGTCTGAATTCAGTTCCCAGAAGAAAGTAATACACAACACCAAGGCTGTAGACATATCAGCCTTCTCAGCTTCAGCAAAGCTTTTCAAACGGTAAATACGTTTGCAGGGATTTTTTTTTTCTCCTGTGGAGAAAGATTTCACAGGATATTTAAGTGTTCAGAATGATTTAAAATTTTTAACTTAATCGCCAACAGTTATGAACTCATCATTTCCATGAGGCTCGCCTTGCTATTCGGTCACAGGAATAAAAGCTTCTCTGGACACTTAACACACATCTACAACTGTAATCTTAGAAACAAAATAACAAAGTGACTCAGTTACTATGTTTTCACTTAGATTGGCTGGTATTCAGGAAGTGAGACTCTGATTACTAATCATCTGAGAAAGCCCTTGAAACGATGAGTGACCTTTTAAAAGTTCAGAAGAACAAACATGCAACATGAAATCACTGGGAAACAGCTTCTTAAAGAAAACAGGTAATGGAGAAACTCAGTTGAGAATGAATGCATATCTGATACATCCTGACTTCAGCGTTTTGAACCCAAGAAGCACCAGCCCTCTCCAGAAAGCAGGGTTGCTTGTTCTTCCTCTTCACAATTAAAAGCCATGCTTACATTATATTCACATTGCCTGCATGGGCTGTTAACATTAGAAGAGTACCTATGTAAAAAAAAATTCTTGTGCTGTGTTGCCGTGCTGTGAGACAGTAGCTTACACCAACTCCCCAAGCAGCCATCAGAAGACACAAACAATTAGGGGCTTTCCAAAACTGCTTTTGGAAAAGACAGTAAAAAAATAGAGTACGCTAAATCTGATTAAATCAAAGGTAACCCTTACAACCTTTCATTGTACGCAGATGTGATCTTTAGTAGAGAAATTCAGGAGGCATTCATGTAGAGGAATTCAATTTATTGAAATAGAAGTCAGTAATTGGATCTGCCTAGAGTAATTGCATATCATAAACACAATGAAGTTGAAGCCTTGGTGTATACCAAGGGCTATGAATTAACTAACACCAATGAGATTAACTGAGGAAAAGGAAAAGGGCTAATAGGATACTGATGCACTTTGAAACAGCTATGCTGCTTTCTCAGCTAGAAATAGTACATGAGAAGGAGATAATCTTTTGCTATATCTCAAGAATGTATGTATGTGCTCCGATGTCCAGAGAATGGCAGATAGAGAAATATGGAATGTTTCTGGCAATGAAAAAAAAAGAGGGGGGTGGGGTGGGAAGGGGGATCTGACAGGAGGATGGGATCAGAATGAACCCTACATCAAAACTGTTCCACTTTCTCCTTGGTGGGAGAAAGTGGAACAAAGGGAATGGTGAATGAAGTTTGGTTTTTATTTTTTAAAAAAAATTGAAGCATACATGAATCTGGACATAGCAGAATTCAGTTATTTCCTAAAAGTACAACATAAACTAGCATGAAATCAAAAAAGACAACATTCAATGAGGGCAAGTACGAAAGAGAAGTTAAGTATACAAACACAGACGAAAGAACAACTAGCAGTACTATAGAAAAGGAAATTAATATAAACTGGGTCACAACTGAGTAGGAGTGAAAAGAATGGCAAGAGGACAAAAGCAAAACTAAAATGTTCTAATTCAAAGATGTGTTAGTACTCCCACCAAAACACAGAAAGCAGTGATTGCCTGCGCTTTCAAAGCATCCAGCTTTTTGCTTTACATTTCAGCAAAATACGTAGTCATGGCAAGAGAGATCAGAGGACAGCAACAAGAATAACCAGAGGTCTTAAAAATATGACAGAAGGGAAGATACAAGAAGCCTCAATTCATATGAAAGAGTAGATAAGATATTAACTAAAGTGACATAGATAGGATCCGAGAAACAGAGTTCTAGCTCACAATCAGTCCATAAACTCTTCATAGATTAATGTTTCGTCCAACAAACAATTTTGACCTTAAACACGAAACAGAAGCCTATTGGGGTAGTTGTAAAAACAACTGCAGCACTGAATAGAGCCATAAGAAAACATAATGGACAGAAAAAAAAATCTGTGTAGGGTTACCATTAAAAAAATCTGTATAAAGAATTTCTCTACCTTTCTTCCAGTTTCAAGTTTCAGCAAGAGCTATGAAAGCAGCTGTGGCTGGGGTAAGCTTGAATGGCTGAACAGAAATGTGGCAAGAATTTCAGGGTGAACTGAAAAGAGCTTTCTTTTACAGTGCAATCAGTCAAACTTGAGATTCATGCCCTTCACATGGCCAGTCTATAAATTACAGGACAATAAATCAACCAAATCAAAACAGGATGTGCAGGGCAGTTGCTGTGTTTCTCGAACACCTCCTCTGGGATGCAGATGCAAGACACCCAAGGGGGTATGCAGTAAATTCCAGCCCAGGTGATGCATATGCTCAAAATGGTCCAGAACAAATTACAAAATTAGATCCCATAACAAAATCTGCTGCCTGTCTTCCTGTTGACATTTTCAGTGTGCTGCAGGAACCTGCAAGAACACCTTTGTATGCCATCACAATTCAAGGTTATTTTTTTCTCAAGTTTTAGTTAGGCTGAGCTTCTTCACATTCCCTTTGGTAACAGCTAAGGCTGCATAAAGTAACTATATAAGTGCTAGAAAAATGTTCAATTGACACGATTGTTTGTTGGAGAATTTCAAGTTGGGTAAGGGCATCCCCTTACAGGAAAGTGGAATGAAAGTTGTTGCAGCTCAGCATCAAACTTCATCACAGGCTTCCTTTATCCACTAAAATATAAGTTCTGCCTTAGTACAGAGATTGTTCAACACTTTCCACTCTTAAAATGTATTTTCATTGCTTACAACTTTGCCAGAATAGCAGTTTGGGCTGAAACTTTCCACACCAGATGCCTGCCTGAGGCTGAATTTTTTGCACAAGTTTCAGCCAAACAATTTAGATGTTCTAGAAAATGAAGATACATTTTTCAGTATTAAAAGCCTTTGGTGACCTTTTCTTCAAGAAATAAAACCTTCTACTCCATCAGATGGTTCATGACACTGAGGGGTGCACACCTACACTGATTTGGCAGCCTTCTGTAAGTTTGCCCAGTGACTCGAACCTCCACAGACTGCATCCTCACTTTGCACACCTTTCTGCCAAGCTGGAGTCCTGACCAGAGCAGCAGAGCAGTCACCCTCCCTGGGGGACAACATGTGATTTCAATTAACTGTGCACCATGTCAGATCAGAAATGAAATCAAAGCTGAAGATAGAGGGTTTTTCCCTCTCCTGTCAGTGACTGAGCTATGCAAAGGGCCAGGGGGGCTGCTTTAGAAGGAAACAGTGGAAGAACTTTAAAAACTTTTAAACCCAAAGAAACAACCCACCAAGCACACACACAAAAAAATAACAACAACCACACCATCTGGAGACTAGGTGGCTGAAGGAATGAAGTGAGCTGGAAGAAGATGGAGAGTCTGGATCACTGAGACATAGTTTGCTGATGAAGAAACAGATAAGGTCTCTCCAGGAGGCACCCCAACCAGCTTCTTGAGGGATAGAAAATGGGTGTTAACACTAAAAGATATACTTCACTACCTAGAAGTATACAGAATTCATTTTGCACAAGTACCCCCAAGCCTGGCATTTCCTTACATTTTAAAATTATGAATGACAGCATTCTTAAAAGTCCCTTGTCCTACATCTGAACTACTTTACAATGTCCACACACACAAGGTGAAGGGAGAATTTAGACAGTACAGCAGATCCAGCCTAGCGAGACTCCTTGGAGACCAAACATGACCCTTTTCTTCCCATTTCCTAACACATTTTCCTCCTTCCCATTCTGGCTCTGGAAGCCACTGCATTCCCCCATGAGGTGACTGAATCTGACAACCCAGCAAAAAGCTAACTCAGAAGAGAAGGGTAGGAAAGAAAAGTAGGAAGGAAGCACACAGGCATTTTTTCAGTGAGCAAGTAGAACTGGCTACCAGTGAAGATGGGAAGCACCCCAGCTGGCAGTAGGAAGGCAGCAGGACCACACTCCAGGGAGCAGGGGGGAGGAAAGCAAGGCCCTCCTCTTCTTTTCACATAAAGGCCTTCACCATGGCAAGTTGAAGGACATTACTACAAGAGCTACAGTGTGACATAAAAATTAAATCTCCCCATTGACTGGGGCCCCTAGAAAAAGAAGCTTCTTCCAGAAAACATGTCAAAACTATTGATATTTCTTCATTTACAGTCACAAGTCAAGTCACATGCTGGAATTATTTCACTTTAGCAATGCTTCAGTGACTCACAGGCTGGTGCGCAGTATATTACCCACAAAGAACTCATCTTTATTGTTCAGCTCATATCTATGTGGCTGGAAAACAATATAGTTTTATGCAGTCAGTCTTATTTTTCTGTTCAGTCACACTGGTCCAATTGTATCCAGGGGCAGCCCACCCACTTCAAGCTTAAAACTAGAAAAATAATTCTTCTGTTTTCATTAAAAGTTCTTCCTCCCTTACCCACATTACAACCGTACCCATATTCAAACAATACAGTCCAGACAAAGTTTTGAAGAGTACTCTTTCTGTTTTTCATAAATACACCACCACACCACCAAATCCTGGTAATCCTTCCAATCTAAATAAATAAATAAACACTTAAACCCACCTGAAAAAAAAGGAATTGGGTGATCCAGCTCTCAGCTGCAACACTTGTGTTTGAAAATTTCAGCAGCGAGTGGCCTGAGAAGCAGCACTTCTGCCCCTGCACTGAACAGCCCAGCCTTTGTTTGGCTCTCACACAAGCAGGTGAGCTGCTGTGACCAGAGTGAGTCAGTCACACAAGAAGCCTGTGGTCCCCCAGGACACCTGTCAGAGAGTGCTAGGCAAGACCCCAGAGAGACCTGGGGGAGAACAGCTTTCTTCATGCCATGGGCTCAGAGCAAGGATGCTAACTGCAATAGTGAAGCTGCTGAATATCCTGAGCACGCAGAAAGACGTGATAACTTAGCTTTCCAAATGATTCAATCCTTATTTCACAGACAGACAAATCTGGCTGTGGCCTCTCCCCGCCCCACAGTCCTTCTGGCCAGAGCTGGGTCTGCATCACAGATCTGCAGCATGAAGTGTCCTGCAGTGGGGAAGGGCTTGCCTCACCACTCTCCAGCTATAGACCAGCACCATTCATCACACCAGCTGACAGGGTCAACTTGTGCACTTGGGAAAAAAGGGAAAAGCAACAAAAACCCCACCACACACTGAGCAGTCTGCAGCAAGAATCAAAGATTATTGCATCACATTCTTCTTGTGCTGCGTTCAGGGCTTTTTTGGCCTGAGCTCTCTTCCTGACCTCATCTACCATGACTATCCTCCAAGTTCTGTCTCAGAGCTCATTTCCTCATGGGAGCTCAACAGTCAGAAACTACAGACACACATGCACATTAAAAAAAAAACCTAAATATGTACACACTGTCCAAGTAAGCTCTCAAAGAATAAACCTCCAGTTGATGTACTTATCTAGTTTCAGAAATCTACTTTTTTTCAGCCTGTGGGGTTCTTATCCCCAGCTAGGGTTATTATCTTCAATACCCTGATTTCATTGCAGGATGCTTTTGAAATCAGAACATCAGAGATCACTTCCCAACACAGGATTAGTGACAGAATGCCTCTGGTAGAGGGTTCTCTGGACTCCTGGAAGGTGTATTACACTTTTTGAGAAACTCCACCTCTTTTTAGGCTGTCAAGTGCTGAGTGCTTTTAATATTGCATGCTTAATTGAAAACACCTTTACACTCACTCATGTGAGGTTGGTATACTAATCCTGAACATGAAATGTGTCCTCTCAGAGTTTAAATAAGCAATGTTAACATTTATATTTAAACATTTCAACTAAAATAAATACTTAGTTTAAAAACTGTTGCAAGTGTGTATCACATAAAAAAATAAAGTCCACCTATAAGATGTCTACAAGGCCACACAGTAAAGAAAGCAACAAGACTCAGCTGCCAACAAATAGTAAGTGCATTAATAAAACTGTATTAAAAAAAAAAAACAAACACCAAAAAACCCAACACATTTTCCTTTTCCCTTCAGGAAGAGCAGATACTAACTTCAGTAATTTGCTTTCCAGATAACAGACAGGAAAGAATTTCTCTAAGGGAGATGAAAGGATTTAGGTAACACTGTATATACAATTAAAATTCCCAAATATTTGTATCAGTGGAAGTTCCTGTGGGTGCTGGGGAAAGATTAGGCTTGATTAAATTGCAAACTCTGCAGGTTTATAAATAAACTCAGTTGTGAAACACACAATAAAAATCTGAGACAAAACTCAGAATTTGTTTGTAAAGCATCTGAACTAAGTTTCCCAGTTATTTTCAACCTAAAACTCCATTAGATGGAGAGGTAAAGGGATAAGAAAAAAGTTACTTCCATTCAGGAGTCTGAAGTAGATATTTCACTGCCTGTTTGGACAAAACAGGGATTTCAGATGTGTTTGTCACATGGTTCCAGTTCCACTTGGTAAGGATCTATTCAGTTTAACTGCCATTTATTTTCAGCAGTAATTACTCATTACCAGATGCATTTTGTCATGACAAGATTTTGCTGTTGTGAAAATATTTCCTGGGTAGTTTGAAGTCCTAC
This sequence comes from Petroica traversi, assembly GCA_025920805.1. Lineage (NCBI taxonomy): Eukaryota > Metazoa > Chordata > Aves > Passeriformes > Petroicidae > Petroica > Petroica traversi. The sequence goes on from JAHLSL010013733.1 coordinate 96,901, forward strand.
CATATTCTAAACCATATGTCCAGAAGGTTGATTCAAAAATTGAAATTCTAAGGAAATAATCACCCAACAACATATTTGAACAAAGAAATTGAAGGTCAGAGAGGGAAGGACACATAAGTTTTGCAGAATGTTCCTTTTTGTCCATGTATTTATTGGGAAAAGTCCAGGTCAATCAGACAATGAAGTATTGCTATTCTTCATGGGAAAATGAATATACTCACTATTGACAAAATAGATTTTAAACCCCATATACCAATACTGAATATAGATTTGAAAGTCGTGTAAGAGTTTACAGTCAATCCTTAGGAACCTGGATTTAACCTATTCAACCCACTCCCTAGAATACTTTATAGGGAGGAGCATATTCAGCCATTTTTTAGTCTTCAGACCTTTTAAGGAAGTATCTGACATGTATTTGGGTTAAACCAATTTAATAACACCGTGGTCCCGAGACAGAAAAGTAGGTTCTGTACCTGAAAGAGTTCAGACAGTCCAAAAGCAAGCACTTCTTTTCAGGAACTTGGATTTGGATTAATTACACAAGATCCTCAAAATGTAGGTAAAAGAATAGCAAGCTTTTGCTGCTAACTTGGCATGTAAGAACAACAAAAACCCCAAAACAATCAAAATTACAAGTCAGAGCATGAAATATTCCCTTCTTTGTTTTTTTTTTTTTTGCATTGTCTCTGTTTGTCTAGGCTTTGAAAATGTCCTACATTGCTTGTGTGCCAGAGAAATTGCCTTTCCAACCCACAACTCTAAGCACTTGTTTATGTGAAATACACTGCTGAGTTAGCCTTCACCCCTCAGGTCTAATCATAAATTATACTGCCAGGCAGATTTTGTAAAAGCTTTTAGAACTGATTTAGCCATGGAGATTGACAGTAGAATAGCAAAATGGAAAAAGCAGTTATAGATGGAATATTCTCTTACTTAAGCCACATGTTGAGGTTCTCTAATGCAAATCCTGTTTTAGTCACCTAGGCAAAGACAGAAGTCAGCCCTTCAGGGCCTTTCACAGCGTAACAGAGGCTGAAGAACTTCTGCAAAAAAAACCTTGAAAGCAATAAAGGGGATTGCATAGGGTAGAGCTAATTGGCAAGAAGTGTGCAGAGCAAATGCCAATACAGGAAATGCTCTGAGGTGGGTTAAGCTGCCATTTGATGCCCAAAGTCCCACATTAATGCATTAGCATGCCCAAATAGAGTAAGATCCTAAATGAGAGTAAAAGTTTCACAGTCTATTTCGGATATTTTCTCAGCCAGCCTCCTCATTCTCCTTAACAGAAGCCTCTGACAGTAAAGAAAGTAAAATATCCTTCCTTAGTTTTATTTTCATAATGCAAACATTATTCATATAGTACACTGAAAGAATATGTTTCTTTTCTAATTCTCCTTACTTACATAATAAATATACAAATGTGCGTGGGTTTTATGTCCACAGCAATGAATCCCTGTTTTGAAGGATTAAAGATTACAGTGGGCTACTTAAAAAAACCCCAAAACACAAACAACTCTTTTGAGAGAAAAAGTGCTTCTTACTATGAGGAGCTCTACAAGTTGAATGTCAGTGTTTCTAACATCCACTTTCTGAAAAACACCATTCACAAAGCTGAAAACAATCCATTATTCAACTACAACCATCAGCTAAAGCTGACAAATGTTTGAAAGAAATCTGAAAATAATATTCAAAATGTATCGAATTCTAAGACATCTGAACTATTTACATCAGAACACACTGAGAAAATATACTCTCTAGAAAAAGAAAATCACATATGAAAAGTATGTACAACAGTTTGAAAAAAAATTTCTTCTCTAGTGTAGTAAATTGTGTTCACCTTACTAATTGAAAATAACCTTTTAATGACCTTTAAGCTCAACATTAATTCATTCTGTTGGTAGCTGTCTTCAAAAAAAACACCAAAAACGTTAAGCTTCACAGGTGTGGGCTCAATTGATTTTCCTGTTCTGTTTCATTGCCATTTTAATTCATACTTTTCAATTTCTGTCTAGCTTCTTTCTATAGAATCAATATTACATTTGGCAAAGAAAAAAGGAAGGATATTTGTATTTATCTATCACTCACCCATGAAGTGCAATCTACAGGCTCTCCATTTGTCACTGTTGTTGCTATTATCCTAAGAGCAAAGGAAAACTTTTTCTATCTTTTAAGATAATTTTGGGGAAGTCAAAGGTAAGTCCTTACACAAAGAGCTGTTGCCTGAAGTCACACTTCTAAGTAGGAAGCTCCTGTTTAAGTAGGAAGTTTAACTTAAGTTTTCCTTAGGCTGTTTTATGAGCTGATGAAAATTGCATTTAAAGCCCAAAAGTTGGTCCTGACAAAAGGAAGAGATTTGCCATGCTTATCAAAGCTCTAAATTGCCTTCTCCAATAGCTAGTTTGAGAACATTTTAACAAATAAATAAAGCATAATAATGCAGATCCTGTTCAGAGGTCCTTAAAAAACCAAGACGATCCAAGTTATCATACACTTCTGAAGGGATGTATTTGACCTTGGTCTTCCAGTATAATCACAAAAAGGAACAATGAACCACAATGGTAGCAAGACAATGCAAGTAGTTAATGTTTTGCCATTAGCATAATGTCTTAGCATTTTGTGTCACAGATACCCATCTGTCTCACTATTAACACATCTCTAGGAAGAAACAAACTTCCACTGCACTATCTCCTCTTTCAAAGAGATCCTGCACCAGTTTCTAGAAAATCAGCCATAAACTTTCTCACCTGCAAAGGTGTCAGTTCTTTGCAATCATCCACCTTTTCCTCCAAACAAAAGCTCTGCTGCTACTGGCAGACCTGGCCCTTTTACAAAACTTGCTGCAAGAATGGTGTCAGGCTGGAGCAGCTGCAGAAGCTCACCCTGCCACTCAGCCTGCCTGTCCTGTTGGTTGCTCTTCCCTTCCGCTGCTGAGATCCACCACAATTAACAATAAATAAAAGAATCAAATGTCTCCATTCTGGCTGGCATTGGAAGAACAAAGGAAAATTATGACAAACTAATGAGAAAAACAAGATAAATTGAGGAAACATGTAATGCTTTAACTGAAGATTGGAAAATGTTTAATGAAAACAGAAAGCATTTGAGTGGATGAAATAATGGAATATAAAGATATTAATGGCCTGAAAATGATCATGAAGATAGCACATGTAATCACTTAGCCTTACAAAACATTTTCTTTTTCTTTTTTTTGAGAAAGATAATCAGTGTGATTCTGTGTTTGGGACCCACAACCTTACTGAATAATGCTCTGCATAATTGTTTTTCTCCTATGCAAATATTTACATTGTATTAGTGGAAGAGAAACCCATACTCTTCCACCCCTGGATTAAAGCATCACCACCAAGTTACACAAGAAGTCACAGCTAACTGGAAACAGCTGCTAAGCCACTTGCATCTCTGTTGTTTTGTAATACCCACTAGTTACTCAGAAGGATCATATCTTACATCTGCTTCTCTTCTCTTCTACATCAAACTCTTAATAGATAGCTTGTAAGAGAAGTTGTCATTGAGGCTAGGTCTTGAGGAGAGGCACAGAAAGTTGTGCTGCAGCTGCTGCAGATGTTCCTCTGTATGTTTACTAATAGCTGCATGCTGAGTTCTAACATTTTTTGAGCCAGGATTTCCAGATGTCTCCTCCAAAATTAATACAAACAACCAGGAAGTTTACAGAAATAAGATTATCTAAAAATTTCTCTTTTCTTACAATTTTATTTCTGATGTCTGCAGAGGAACAAAAAAACCGTATTTGCTGGTCTAACATAAATACACACAACAACAGCATATTAAATAAAAGTTTTGCAGAAGATCCCAGACCTTAAATCACCACTTTCATGTACCAGAGACAGTCCTTGATGCTCAGCAGCACTGGTCAAGCCACTGCACTGCCTCATCCTAGTGCTGATCATATGTTATCAGCATGCCAAAATGAGGAGCTAAGGGCTTGGCCTGACATTAATGCCTAAAACCTTTGAAGAGACATTGTCCATAAGGTCTGACAGTATAAATGAGATACAGGCTCAACACACTAAAATTTAATGAAAACTCACACCAGGGAAAACTTGAACAACATTTTTCTGTCCATCCTATCCTACACTGCCCTCAAGCAAACACATCTAGTTTGTTTTCCAAAGAAGTTGTTTAAACAAAGAAGAGAAACTAAGATATGATTCACAACCCCAAACCTTTAAGCCATGTTTTGTTATAAAATGAAACGCTGCCAAGTCCCTTTATCAAATTTATCAAATATTTTCCCACTCCTATTGAAGAATTAATGTGCAGTCACTCTTTCTTAAAAATAATTAATTAAAATAAAACTAAGCAAAACAGACTGTACTGAGGAATACAGCTTCAGAGTATGCTACATTTTATTCAAGGACTCAAACTGTTTTCTGCCAGCAACCCACAACCGACTCTGATTATGATACAACAGGCACTTACATTTTAGTGAAATTTTGCAGAGATGTACACACAAAAACAGGTGTGTGTATTTACAGGCTGTCTTACCTCCTGCCAGAATCTTTTCTTTAAACAAAGAACTACCGCTTTTCCTAATGGAATGAACATTTCTAAAGCCCTGAAAATCTAGCTTTAATTAGACCATATAAATCAAACCACAATAATGAAACACACAGATGACCCAGTTTTCTGGTCAACAAAGCAAGAAGGCTTTTCCTTTGTATTTCTAGTAATTTTTAGCATTAGTATGCAATGGATTTTTTTGTCTGTTAGACAGCTATTGTCCCTTCCTGAATTTTAAAAAAAAATTCTGCATTGTATTAAAAAACCAAATAGAGAAAAAAAAAGTCCCCCCAAACAAAAACCCAATACAAAGGTATTTAAAACAAAGCAAAACAAGGAAAAACTTACGCACTACAGGTAAAAGACTTAGCCTATGGGGAAGAGAAATAATTAGAACTTTTCTCCATCACAAGATTTACTCACATCAAACACAGACAAGACTTTCAAAATCTTTACCTAGTATGAGTGAACAAGGACACAACTCAGGACCTCTGGAAAAATGTGTCAGCTTTGCTGTTTCAGAGCAAACTAATCTGTCTAGTTTGTGCCAGCAATTCCATTCTTGTCAAAGTCTGTAATACAGACCTGTGAAAAGTACTGATTTCATAAAGTTCCAAGTTTTAAGAAAGTTCACAGAAAATTCTTCATCAGCTTGTTATTAGGCAGCATCACCTGGTAAATGGCAAGTTGAAACAACTGCAAAATACTCTGGAGAATACTTCACTAAGTTAGAAAGAGATTTGATAAAAGCACATTTCAGAAGTCTTGGCCCAATATCCTTTTCTAAACAAGCATAGTGTACTTGTTATTGACCAACATTAAAACTGTTGCTATAGGAGCTTATCCATCAGCCTCCCACCTGCACTGCACTTCTTTCCCTTTCTGAGCTAAAAGTCATCTTGAAAATGTGAGGTGGACAGCAGTAAGACTTCAAACCTGAGAACAACAGACTCTGCAAAGAACCAGTGTTTTCTAATTAATCCTGGGATAAGAAAAACCAACAAACTCATTACTCACTTTCAGGAAGAACATCTTACAACTTAGAGACCAAACTTCACTGTTCCCACTTCAGTCATACATCACCACAAACAAAGTGGCTGCTCTCACTAAAGGTTCAGTAGTACCCCCTTTTTAGAGAAAGAATTACAAATTGTCTCTCAGACATGAAATTATTGTTTGAATGCAAATTATTTTTTATAACATGCAAATGTCAGCTTAGAACAACAAAGAACTGTTTGAAGCAACTCTGCATTTCAAAGGCGACAGTTATGGGTAAACAAAATACTGTGCTAGAATACTGCAGTGACAGAAGCTACATAATTTATAGTTTCTTCAACACTGCAGACTCTGGACTGTATTCCTACAATGGTTGAGAAGAACCAGAAGTTAAGCAGCACGGAAAGCCTTTCTCTGAATATACCTGTAGGAAGGCTTTCCACTCAGCAAAGAAAGGACTGGAATTTGCTCTTGATTCAGTAATACTCAATATACTGCATGACGCTTACCAAATGTCTGTGTGATTTAGCATCTTTTTTCCTTCTGTAACCTATAGGTTTCCTTAGCCTTTTCTACTTTAGAAAGGACAAGTCACCTACCAAGAATTGCTGTGTACCAAAAGCTGAGCTCTGCCATGAAACAAAGAGGCACAGATCAATTTGCCTTTCAAGAGCAAGCAAGCAATTCTGTTCAGCTATAACTAATAGATATAACTACTATTCAGTAGTAAGGAACAGTAATACTAACATTTAAGAACTAAAGGTAGCGATAATGACAATGCCTCTTGTTTTATGAAAATTATGAATCAAGTATGTTAATCAGTATAGCTGCTGTCAACCCTTGTTGTGTAAGCCATCGTGCACAAGTCAGCAAAATGCTTTAGCAACTGGAAAACTCTGTCTAGATCTTTATCAAGAGCTGATCAAAATAATAAGATCACAAAGACTTGTGCATCCATTTAATTAAAATAATATGTTCCTTACTGCAGCATATACTTCATCACACTTCAGCAAACCAACTCCATTCCATCACTGTTAAATAACTTTTCCATGGCAAAAACATCTAATCTGTTATAATATATTTAGATCAAATGATAAATGTTTTATTCAACAGTCTTTGTTCTAGACTAAGTCATAGAAATATCAGACTGTTAAGGCTTCCAGAGACAGAGTTCAGCCTGACTAGGTCTTTTTCTTGATCCTCAAGTCACAGAATTTAAACAAATTTAAGCTGTGAGTTGCAACCTATTTACAAATTAAAAAGCAGGAGAATATGAGCCATTCACAAAAGATTCAACAGATTTTTCCATCCTAATAAACTCATGTCCCAAAGACAAATACTGCTTTAGTTCCAAAAATAATTAGGGTAATGACAAAAGGTCCATCGTTTTATCTACTGTTCTCTATCTCTCACTCTCCTCTTCTCAAAGATTTCTGAAACATGCATGGCTAATATCATTAATTTTTCTCTCTGAGTCTCTTTTAACCCTGTGGTTAATAGACTCCAGAGGTGAATAAAAGGTCTCAAATATAATGCAGTGAAAGAAAGAAAGCTACTTAAGAGTGTTCTAGGAACAACTTTTTGCATGATTTTTAAAATATCACACCAAATTCTGAGAAGTTCTAGAAGACTGTTTTAGCACAAGGTGTCTTTCAACATACACTCCACTCTTAAAGGTGCAGTAATTTTCACTGAAGCCAGCTGGAGTTTTACACCTACCTCCAGTGTACCCGTGCTAGCAGAGACATGGAGATACCCTTCCTTGTTCAAGTGCAACTGCATGCACACAAACACCAGATGAACAGCTCTTGAAAAAGCCACAGCTGTTTCTCACTTCAAGGATTAAATCCAGGTGGATCATGTAACAAGTCTTACAGTTGTGCTGATTATTCCAAGTTTGAACATCGCCAACATTTTAAAAATGTCTAAAAAACTGGGTGGATTAGGCCACCCTGGTTGGAAAATCTGACAAAATACATAACTTCATATAATTCTCACTGATTTAGGCATGCTGCAAACTGCTGGACCTATACAATGGACACTGCATCATTGCACTCTTTGCCAGTTAGGAAATGGGACTAATATACACAAACAGATGAGAATATGGAACTGATCTATAGATTAAATTCAAGTGGAAAATGGTCTCATTTTCTCTTCACCCAAGAGTCTGCTATTCTGACTCCTGTTTCTGGTGGATAAGATTGTAAATATTCATAGGAATATCAAAAGTCTAGATTTATGGACCTATTTTGGAAAGTGAGCCAGTTATTAAATACATTATGTTTTATAATACATTAGCTTCCAATGAATCAAACTGTAAAGTTCTGTATCACATTATTTAATATATTACGTTTTGCAAATATGAAGTCAAACTTATATAGTCCCTTTGTGAAGCATGGGTGTAATTACTTAAATCAATACTTATTATTTCATCAGCTGGCACAGAAAACAAAGTTCCATCCTCAAAATACCACTGCAAAGTTCCCAGTGTTATTAATTTCCTTTTTATTAGCATGGATAATACCACAAAAATATGCTGCTAGCTGAACCTACAAGCATGATCCTGTAAAGAAATGTGCAAGTATGGTTGATACCTATCGAAACCAAGTGAGCTCAAATGATTTCCAGCTCTAGTGATTTTATCATGAGTTATATCTAGTGTTTTCCTTGAGTCACACATTTAGGAGCCTCAACCACAGTGCCCATAATTACATTTTACAATTTCATTACTGTGGTGAGACAGAGAGGAATCTGTCAGTTTACATACATACATCAAGACACTAAGCATGCAGGTGACACCCTTGGTTATGTGCCAGATTATTTTGTATCAAATTTTGGTGAAAAAACCCCAAGACATAGTTACAAAAGTGTTTTTCATCTGTTAATGGTAATTTCTGAGTGAATGTGCACTGAGATCCACACATGTGAATTCCAATGTGGCTTCTTTGCTGGGTAAAAATGTCACCAATGAAAGAACTTCCTTTTTTTTCCTTACAGAGAAAAACAAGTATCTATTTATTGGACAGCTTTTCATAGCAATGGTATGTCATTCCACCCACATATAAGATGGAATAAGCCAAAAACTGCAGGGATATATATAAATCTTACAGTTGGGTTATTTTTTCTTTTACCAATCAAATAAAATTAATGAGTAGTATCAGTAATTAAACAACACTGCCTGGGCCTTGGTTGTTAAAGGCTCTTATTCTGTTCAAGGATTTCAAAACCATACAAATGCCATTCAAGGTGCAAGTGGGCATGTAAGAATCAACACTTTATAAATCAGAAGGTGAGAGGGAAAACATACAAGTGCAGACATACTTACATATTTTAAAATTCAGCTCCTTTGAATATCCTTGAAACTCTGAGTTTTTGAAAAGCCATAAACAAATTGTCTTTCAATATTCATCTGTAAATCTGAACTATTGTTGTGAGCAGATCCTGCTATTGCAGCACTGAACAAAACAATTCAAGCCAGTAGAGGAACAAGGAAAAAACTTCTGCCCTCATTTCCAATACTGAAAGTACTAAAACTTTCTCTCAGTTTGCACCTAGCAGGAAGCAATTCTGAATCAGCAATGGACTAAGGAGATGAACTAACAGATCTCTATCACATCAAATTGTTATACTTAATATTTTAACTAACTTGCCATTTAATATGGAAAACCAAAAAGACCCCACAAAAAACTCTCTCCATAAGAAACATTGAAGCAAGCATGAATGTAAGAATTCAACAGAGCTTAATGCAGTATGGGAAATCTGCAACAAAACCAAATATGAGCTTCTAGAATATGCTATCACTTGCTAAACTAAGTAAGAATGTGCTCTGGCTGCTGTTCTTACAATCATCCCCATCTGGCCTCAGCAAACAGGAGAAAAGTGATGCAATTTTCATGGCACCCACAGCCTCAAACCCAGACACTCATCACCTAGGTGTTAGCAAGCCCTAACACAAGGCTTCTCAAATTACTGCTTCCCACCAAGACCTGAAACTGGCTCCCTTTAACATCTGTTAATCTAATTGGTTCCTATGAGCCCGTAACAATTAAACCTGTTGTTGCAAGGAGCAACAGGGAAGGGGGATTTTATATATCCACAGCAGGGCTGTTAGCAGAACAAATGGACTGCATCTTACTCAAGGGCTCCCACCAAAATTCAGTCACTAAATTGTGAGAACAAGAATAAGCCTCAGATGGAGCTGATGGCCTCAGCAAATGGGCAAAGCTCAAGGTACTGATCAGCTGCTCTGTCATAACAGCAGTCACAAAGGGAGACAAAGGTGGCCCCATTTCTCTAGTCAGCAAAACCAGAAAGTTTGTGAAAGGGATGACTAGTCGTGGCAAAGATAGATTGAAGAACTCATTCAAAGAGTAAATAGAATTTTTGCATGATCTATTTTGAAGCTGACAATTTTTGGTTAGCCTGTAATGAGAAAAAAAAATGGAATCAATGTCCTTGCTCAGATTCAAAATACTTTTTCAAAAGGGAAGTAATGCAAAAGCTGAAGAAACTGAGCTCTTTATTTATGCAAAATACTTCACTGGATTTCAAGTAGAAACATCTTTTTTTTTTTTCCCTAAGAAAAAGTGAAAATGGAACAAGGTACTACCCAGCTCAGTATCAGCCCTGGTTCCTTTTCCAGACACTTAAGAACATCTCTGTGACTCACAGCAGATTGTCACCCTCAAAAGGAATTTTCATACACCTAAGCAATGTGAATAGAAGCTTGCAGAGCAGGAGCCGTGATACCCTCAGTATCGTCAGCCTACAGAAAAGGAATAAAAACTTTGTCAAAAGTTTTGCAGATGTCTAAGCACAAGCATCTTAGACTATGAGAAAGCAAGTAAGCCCTGCAGTTTTCTTGCAGTGCACCAAATTAATAAAGCTTATTTCTTGTCCTTTCTACTGTCTAGTTTCAAAATTACTTAACGAAACCCTTCTCAAAGTCTTTTTTGCTCTGTGCTCTCTGCTAGTATTAAACCCAAAGCAGCTGGGCACAGTTCTGACCCAAGGTGACACCATTAAACCCTCAGAAGATCCTCAGAAGCTCCTGCAACAGTCTAACACTTGATGTGCCTCACACTTGGACACCTCAAAGTTTACTCCCTCCCATCTTAGGGTGTGGGAAGAACAATAACTGTTATTTACTTTGTGGGAGACGGAGAATAAAGCTTTCAACCTTTTTTTCCTCTCTAGCCCCTGGCTTTTGTTTTTTTAACACTCTTGCTTGCTATTCATCCCTTTCTTAATCTGTTCCCCTAATTTTCATCAACCTTTTTGAAACTCCTCAAAGCCAACTTTAAAAACAGAAATACTTTTAACAGAGAAGTTGAATTTGGTACTTAGAAGTGAATGCAGAAACTTTTCACTTTTCCAGAGTAATATTGAAGAAGATCTATGTATCTGAAAAACCTTCTTCCCACCCTTTCTTGATGTTCCCTTAGATCACCACAGCTAAAGACAACTACTACATTCCATAAACTCAGCCAAGAAACACTTTATTTTCGCTGTTGATTTCAATACACTTAAACATATAATAATTTAGTCATTTTGAATCGAACTCAGGCAACATTAGAAGGTTGCTCACTGCATGTAGAGATATTTGATGCTTTAACAGGTAAAATTATTAGAAGTGTGCCAACATAACTAGATTACTTCTAAGGATAATCAAATACCTGGAAACGCACAAACCTCCTGACAGGCTTTCTGTATGTTCAATGTTCTGAGCTGTGCCTCCAGACACATTTGGAAAAAAGAACATAGAGGTCTTTCAGACTGTCACAAAACATGCTAAAAATTATGATTTTGCACAGCTAATCCTAATTCCTATTTTATCTCTGTTAGTTGAGCACCATCCTAAAATGGAAGTGATGAATTTTTGAAATAATTTGCTGAAATGTAGCACAAATTAGTGTGCTATTACTGTTCATGGATTTCCTTTAATAAGAAGGAATTATACACACAGATTGGTGACTAAAAGAAGTAAAAATAAATGGGATAAAGACTTCCCAAGTTAGAGTCAAGGCATCTGGTCCATTTTCTTTTGATTTACTGAGATAATTTTACATGAAGACACAGCAGCATCCTCTCGACATTACACAAGCCTTAGTAGTAACTCTGAGGTAGAGTTCCTCCAGCTGCCAGGAAAATAATCATGAAAAAAATACAATAACAAATAAAAATAACTTGATAACAATTCATGAGAATTCCAGGGATGCAGACCTAGAAAATGTTTTAATTGCATTATGTATAAAGTTGTCTTTTTATATGCCCATGCAAGAGTATTGTATTATCATACTTCTAACGGATTTGATAGTTTCAGGAAGAAATATGAATTGTAGCCAATTTCCAGAGAGAAATATGCTCATCACAATCTGGAAAACTAGTTGGATTTCAAGGGATGTTTTCAACCTCCCTGGTATAGAATTTCTTTTTGTCCTTCTCGAGTTTAACTTTTCCAATACATGAAAAAAAATTCTCTGCAGGGAAAGATTTTTCCCTCATTTAATAAAATCCATAAATCTTTAGAGATTATAATTTTTTTCACTGTCTACTGCATTAAATTTTACCCCCAAAAGAATCTTTATGAAAATATTTATCTTCCTACATTATTTCTTTAAGAAGTCGTTTAAAATTCCTTCTGGTAAAGGACAATGGCAACCTTCTACAAGAAGACAAAATTATTTTGCTTTAGGGTAAAAACAATTTCAAGAGACATAAAAAAGTAAAAAATCAAAGAAAATAATTAACCTATATTTGGTAAAGCTTTTTTTTTTCAATTACAGTAATATAGAATTTTATCAGGCTTTTAAACTCTATTTCACCAGAATAACATTTAATATTTAGAAACAACAAAATATTTATTTTAAAGGCATTTTTCATGGGCATCTTGAAATATTTTAGGAGGCATAAGACTGACCCACCTTTGGATCAGATATGTTACTTCACCTCCTCCCATCCATTCCATGGCTCAGAAAGTCAGTAATATTCTCTTACTGTTATATAGTCCCAAGGCCTTCTGCTCTACCTATCAGGGATCTGTGACTACTGTTCTGAAGGAAGCACTGCCCCTATGCAGAATTGCAGCAGCACGATCACAGCATTCAACTGACAGGGACATCTTACTACATATACTGCCAGGTGTCCTTCCGTAAGTCACAACTCTATTATCTCACCCTGATTTAAAAATCAGTGAAGGAATTCTGCAGGTTCCCTGGTATTCACAACAAGTTCAGCCAGCAACCTTTGCTCATCAGGCTGGCCAGCTCTCAGTTTGTAACTCTCACTGAATGCTTTTTCCATTGTCTGCCTGTATAAATTATTGGGAAAAAAAATACTGTATTCTTACACCTTAATTCCACAATTCTAGACACAAAAATTTGAACAGCCTTCAACAGGTTATTTTCCAGCTTGCTTAGAGGCTATAATACCTTCCTCCACTTAATAGCTTTGGGAAGTAATCTAACAGCTCCAGTAGTTTAAGCTAGAAAGGGCCAGAGGGATATAAGAGAAATTTCCTCTAAGGGACATTGAAGAAAAATGGCAAGACAGCCTCAAGAAATGCAAAAGGAATTCTTTATTTCAAGCAGTTCAGTTCTAGTTGATAATAAAGTACTTGGCTCCACCATTGAGCTCTGTGCACTTACTTTCTTCATAAAGTCTAGTCAGCCAGAGTTGAAAGCAGGTTTCAATGATAATGTTAGTGAGTCCTGACGCAATGTATATAGATTTCTCCTTTCACTGGCAGTTTATTTTTAAGAATATCTCTTTTCCCAGACATTATGATGGCTCCATTTTTTAAAAAAATTATTTGCATTCACAAGGGTAACACATCTGCTTATCTTCAAACACATGTTCAGCATGCAACTCACAGATCCTTCACTTTGGAAACAAGTTAGTATGCTGCAGTACGTGGTAGAAGAAAGGGGAGGGGGGAGGGAAGAAAGGTAAAATGTAGTCTATTTAGCACATCTGAAAATGAGCTCAAGCTCCTTCTAGTTCCAGCAGCTGCCTATAATGGAAAAAATGAAGACTGGCCGTTGCCAAAGAAGTGGGCAGTAAGAAATAACAGATGTGAAATTTCAGCAACTCATTGGCTAGGTCAATTTCACAGACGGCTTGAGAGCCGGGGTCCCTCTTGGGCTGCAGCATTCTCAGAGGCACTCTTGCTTTTTTTGCTGCTGAACTGTTCTTTTTGCTTAGCTGAATTCACTCAGCAACCTCACCCATGAATGCAACTGACAGGAAACATTCATGTCCTCACAAGCATGTGTGGACTGTGTGTAAAGGCTCCTCAATTAAAGGTAGTCACTACATTTTCCAAAATCATATTAATAATTCATGTCTCTCTTCCACAGTCCTTTTTTTGTTTCATGGAAACTTATGGCAAGTGAGGAAGAAAAGACAGGTCCTTCAACACAAGATCTTATTACATGAGGCTCACAAAGAAAAGCAAGATCAAAGGAACCAATCTAATCTGTTGTATACATTTTTAAGAGAAAGGGCAGTAGGTGAAAATGCCCTTCAAAGAGTCAACTCCAATTACATAAGTAATTTTAAAGGACGAATCAAGTTTCTCAACAGACTTTAAAGGGGAAATTATGAATATAATGTCTATAGAAACTATCACATCAAGACCAACTCCTGCCACTCAATTTGCAGGGTTAAGTGGACTTCCACTTAAATTAAAACTAAATAAAAGCTCATATTTAGGCATCAGAAATATGCCTCAAAACAGTAAGGCAAATAACAAAGATGACTGTTATTATACAAAAAAGAAAAAAAACCCCAAATACAATAAATTAAGAAGCTGTATTAGAAAAAATACTTCCAGTGAAGAACGCTGAAGAACAGTATCAGGAACTAACATCAGGAGAACTGTAGCTGGGCTGTCACATCCATTGCAAGACACTCCTCTGTTATGTTCAAAATACGGTTGTAAAATGCAGCTCCTAATAAGCCTAGGTTTCCATGCTATGTCTCATCTGGTATATTTATTACCTGTTGCTGAAAGAAACAGTATCACTCTACCCACCTAATTCCAGCTGCTTATTGTGTCTTTGTCCCTTTTGTTACATCTAGTAATTTCTCATCCACAAGCCCGGTCAGCATAGTTTCATGATTTAGTTTTCCTTCCCAGGCAGTTAGGGGTTTTTTTTCTGAATCAGCTGCTTACCTTGACCTCACCTTGGGACTGGGAGCTGATGCAAGAGAGGGAAAGAACAGGCTGAAGAATCCCTTTTGGCATTAGCCTGCAGTTGCTCAAGACCAAATGCAATATTAAACCATGCTCTGGAAAGTATTACTAGCTTTCTTCTGGCAGAATAAATATTCAAGTGTCTTCATGATTCCACATAATACAGTGAGTTTCTGAGAGCTAATGAGAAACTCTGCAAGGAAAAACTGTAATACTATAGCAAATGAAGGACTCCACAGGCAGCAAAGCACAGTGACATGAACTGAGGTTCAATATGCAGACAAAAGTTTTGGCAATCAAAGTCGACAAGAGGGGTAAGAAATTCATTAACTTTCCTAATATCACTTAGCAGCTTAATAACAGAGGCAGATGTCAAATGCAGAAGTTATGACAGGCACTACACCACTCTTCTTCCTGTAGCAACGACTGCTATTTACTCACTGCTTGTGGTATGGCATCTCCATGTCGAGAACCACACTAGGTTCCAGAAATAACAACTCTAAAATGAACCATTGTATTTGTTACTCCATAAGCAAATTATCAGTTCAATGTGGTTTACATCATCTGAAAGTTCCCAGTGCCTTCTGAGGCAAAGAACTTGAAACCATGATATTTTTCTGACTCAGTAACATGCCCTTTCTCCCCCATAATGACAGACAAAAGGAAAGAAAATGGAAAAAAAATCCCCTGTTATTTTTGTTTCTATTAGATGGAAGTGAGGTGCAACTTGGGATTAGTACATTTAGATCACCCTAAAATTCTCCAAAGAAGGAGGAAACCAAGATCAATTATATGAAAAATAAAGAAGAAAAGGCAAAACAGTGACACAGAAAAGAAATGGTTTAAAGAGAAAAAGCAGTATAGTTTCCTTTTTAATCTGGCTATTAACAAATCCAAATAAATCCAGCAGTCACATCTCTATTTTTTACTTCTAAAAGTAAAAACTCACTCCGTCTCTGTGCTGTTATGGACATAGTACAAAACTGTATTGATACAAACAGAGCCATATATCCCAAACCAAACACAAATCCCCAAACGCAATTCCGTCTCCCCATCTGTATTCTAATGTTAACTATGTGGATTTAACACACAGAGAGAGACCCTTTAGTCCCCTCAAAACTATCAAAACTGTTTCAGACTTAAGATATGATAGGAATCGTATCTTAATCAGAGACATAAAATATAAATCCTGAAGTCACAAAATACCATCGCATGGCAAACTTCAGCACACAGATGACAGTTATAACATCTTTTCCAAACCACAGCTTTCCTCCCTCTGATGGTTATCACATCACAAAAAGAAAGACACTGTGCTTGCTTTCCTATCTTGGTTTCTCCCAGTTGTTCCCAAGGCCAGAAGCCCACCAAGGATCCTATTGTTGGTGTTAGGTAGGTGTTATTAACTGAAGAGGAACAGCACTAGCTAGTCAAAACATTTGTTTTCATGTAACACAGAAGAATATATGTCACATCAGCTGGCAGGTTCCAGAGTAGCTGGGATGACAGAGGTCCATCGTACAAGAACTAAACCTTTGTATCAACCTCTGTCAAAAGTATCAGCAAATGGCTGGTGAAACTTCAGCTATTAAAAGAGAGGATCAAACATTCACATCTTCAATGACCTCAAGATCACCCATCAGAATTTTGAGGCTAACACTCCCCAAGCACATTAAAACCTGCTGTTCTCCAGAGATGTCCAACACCAGCATCTAGAACAGCACCTGCTTTTGCTGAGCCATCTCACTGGAGTGTGAATTACCATCAGGTGTGATGCGAGGCTCCTGCACTAAGCAATCACTTCTTGGTTAATATTATATGGAAAACTAAAATAACTGGTGCTTTCTTGCCTAATACAATTTCAAAGTCTAGCTATCATGTTTATTAGAAAAGGCATAAATTTCTATCCTACTTATATTGCAAGAAATGAAGCACACACAAGTGGGGAACTATGTGAATGCTCAAAAGAGTAAGCAAAAGACTTTATTAAGAGATTAGTAGAAGGTAATTTGATGCTTCAAAGTTTTATCTTTGTTGTTTATTTATTGCTTCCATTTACAATCTTATTAATTATTTGGCTGCAACTGAATATTTTTTATGCAAATTAGTGCTTAACTATTTTCAAATGTTTCCCCAATACAAATTACGCAATGCCTTTGAATGAAATGCGGGCAACTCGATTTTGCTGTGCTCTAGAGAGAGACTATATTGTTTATTACTTTGTTCTGAAGGAAAAGCTATAATTTCAATTTTCTTTTTAATATATTAGATCCTCACAAAGCTAATCTTATCAATTGTGTATTTTTTATCATCACCACTACACTTAACCCTGTACACTGGCTTCCCACCTGCTGCTGTTAACAGTCACTCAAGTTGTTTTTTAATTTGGTTATTAATACAAATGCTAGTGCTTCTGTTTTGTTGCTAAGTGTCATAGAGTTTCCCCTTAGCTGGTCTGAGGCACATTATTATAAAGTAAGTTATATTATCTGTAACACTACCCAAAAAGCAATTCTAATTTCATAAGAGTCTCTTTAATTCTCAAGTATCATGTTCTTAATCAGCAGCAAACTTGAAAAAAAGAATATCTGTATTTTTTGTTGAATAAAGATGTATGAACTGTCTATAATACTTTCATTCCATTTGTGCACTGATGACACATGGATACAGAAGTTTAGTCCTGATAATTCTCAGGCAGTGGTGAATTGGAGTATCCAGACAGATTAAAATGTAGGCAAAAGAGAATAATCCAGAACTGACAAACTTTAAATTCACTTGCTTTTACTTTTTCCAGTAAAATACTAGTAGAAGTAGAAAGGATATAGTAAATATAGACTTATATAAATGCAAATATTTTAAACTGATAGATTCCTTCAAAGTTGTAACTAAGTGCTATATTTAGAAATTAAGAACAAACATACTTTTCAGAGGCCATTACAGAAAAAAAAATAAATCAAGGCAAATGTTTCTCACTGCATTGGTCACCAAAGTCAACAGCACATGGAACAAAATACATGGGTTCTAAACATTTACAGACAACAGCACTGAAATCAAACAAAATCCCTTAAACATTAAGTATTCCACATAAATTGACTCTGCCATGGAAACCAGAGAACTTGAAATAATACGTTATTCTAAATAACCATCTCTTGGCAAGGAAACGCAGCTGCTTTTTGAAAGTATTATTTTACTCTTCTTTCATCAGCCTCTTTTCCCAGGCAGCTAGTGACAGGACAAGAGGAAATGGCTTCAAACTGCACCAAGGAAAGGTTCAGGTTGGACATCAGGAAGGATTTTTTCACTTAAAATGTGGTTAAGCATTGGAACAGGTTCCACAGAGAGGTGGTAGTGTCACCATCCCTAGAAGTGTTCAAGAAACAACTGGATGTGGCACTTTGTGTCATCAGTTGATATAGTGATGTTTGGTCAAGGGTTGGGCTCAATGATATTGGAGGTCTTTTCCAACCCTAATTATTCTGTGATTGTCTTCTGTGCTATGGTTATAAAGTACAAGTAATGCTAAGTTTATCTGTGCATTTACAAGGCTCTCTTTGACAGCCTATACCTATAGACAGGGAAGTGCAAATAATATATTCATAAGAAGATTACAGAACTCACTTTTTAAAGTATTTGAAATCTTTAAAGTTCTTCCTTTGATCCTTCTTGCATTCTTCTCTAATCAAAATGATATTTATTTGGCACGCACAATGCAAAGAATTGGTAATAAGTATAAAGGATCAGGGAAATAATTTAACTTTTAAAAGGATACCACAGTTTGCAGAGGGGGAGGTAAAAACTACCAACAAAGTTTGTAGTTTAAAGAAAGAAAAAAATCAGCTTGCAGTGATTTATCAACTTCCTTCAGGTTTCCATGTATTCTAGAATGATATCTCATTTTATAATTGCTAAATGTATGAAGTTTCATTATTCTGAAAAGTCAATTAAGGCATTATTATTTTAATACAATGGGTCAAGTTACCACTTTAATAAGTACAGGTTGAACTATTTGTTGAAAGTTTTTTCAAAGTCAAGGTGATGTGAGGAGGAAGCTTCACTTATCAAGAGCAGCCAATGAGACTAGCTCCTCCTCTCCCTAAAATCTCAGCCTAAAAGAAGTTGTCTGAATGCGCTGAACAGGAACTTGGCACTCAGAAGAAAATATTCAAAAGGTATAAACTACTGTACATCTTTCATTCTTCATACAGTAGTAAAACTTCAGAGTCAGACCGCATGTGAAAACACAGAAAATATAATCAGAATTTCATTTACTCACCACTGTTCCAAATCCTTAGGTCTTAGTCAACCACTTCAGATGCCTGGCAATACCTAAAGAAATTATTGATGTAAAATGTAAGAAAGGTACAGAGCCAAAAACATCAAAACAATACCCATGATTAGTACTGGTGGCTGGAATGGTAAAAATGTTGCTTGTAAGAGATTATATGCACATGGGAAACATTTCACTACCCGGCCAGTACTGCTTGACTAGAAACACAGCATTCTAGACATCACTCCAACCATGAAGGCACTAAGAGAAAGCACAAACCCGACACTTCACACTCTTCAGGGATTTGTTTGGTGACAAAACCATGGGAATAAGGCCATGGATGGGAGAAAGGCCCATGAAAACTCACTAATATTCAAGGATCACCTCCCCAAACCCAGGGACAATGCATCCCAACAACAAGAAGTCAGGTAGAAATGCCAGGAAGTCTGCAGGGATGAACAAGGAGCTTGTGGACAGACATAAACAAAAGGGGCCAGAAGCACGGACAGGTAGGCTGGGAGGAATACAGAGACAATGTCTGAGAAGCCAGGGAAAAGGCTAGGAAAACTAAAGCGCTGATAGAATTAAACCTCTCCAGAGGCATCAAGGACACAAGAAAAGCTCCTACAGGTATGTTGGCGATAAAAGCAAGACTAGGGGAAATATGGTCCATCTCTGGAAGGAAACAGGAGACGTAGTTACCCAGAGTATGCAGAAGGCTGAGGTACTCCATGACTTTTTTGCCTCAGTTTTCACTGGCAAGTGCTCCAGCCACACTGTTCTAATTGCAGAAGGCTGAGAAAGACATAGCACTACAGGTGAGGGTCCAGTGAAGGACTACAAAGATCACCATAGGATCACAGAATATCCGGAGCTGGAAGGAACCCACATGTAGAGCCCAGCTCCTGGCTCTACACAGGATAATCCCCAAAATAACTCCATAAGCCTGAGAGCATTGTTCAAACACTTCCTGAACTTTGTCAGGTTTGATGCTGTGACCACTTCTTTGGAGAGCCCCTTCTAGCGCTCCACCACTCTAAGAGTGAAGAACCTTCTCAGGAAACACATCTTCACACCATTTTCCCATGTCATATCATTGTTCAGCAGAGAAAAGAGAAAGAACTTGCCCATTTCAACTTGTGAGGAAGTGTAGACCTCAGGGTTAGGGTTAGGGGACTGGAGTATTTCTCTTCTGAGGAAAGGCTGAGACAGAAACCACCCGCTGTAGGAAAAGATCAGGTTTGCAATCATCCTCAGGAATTGCAGGTGCACAAGTCCTAATGGTGCAGAAGTCCAAGAGACCTGATGAGACGCATTCTGAGGAAACAGGCGACTATCCACCCTATTTGAGTAGTTGTGGCAGTCTGGTGAAGTTCCCACTGATTGGAAAAGGGGAATTATAAACTTACAATAACTTATATAACTTATATTATAATTTAAAAAAGAAGAAGAGTAAGACTATATGCCAGTCATTCTCACCTCTGTGCCCATGAAGACAATGGAGCAGATCTTCCTGGAAACTAAGCCAAGGCACATGGAAAATAAGGAGGTGACTGGTGACAGCCAACATGGCTTCAAAAAGGGCAAATTATGCCTGATGAATCTGGCCTTCTGTGATGGGATTACAGTGTTGTAGATGAGGGAAGAGCAACTGATTTCATGTACTTGGACTTGTGCAAAACATTTGATACTGTCCCTGTCTCTAGACTGGAGAGACATAAATTTGACAGATGGACCACTCAATGGATCAGGATTTGACTGGATGGTTACAAGCCACAAACTCACGTCCAACTGGAGAGAAGCACTGGTGGTGTTCCTCAGATGTTGGTGCTGGGACCGCTACTGTCTAACATCTTTGTCAAGATATGGACACTGGGACTGAGCACACCCTCAGCAAGTTTGGTGATGACACCAGGCTGTGTGTGGTGGTCAAGACATCCAGAGGGAACTTGACAGGCTTGAGAGGAGAGCCTGTGCAAACCTCAAAAGCTCAACACGGCCAAGTGTAAAGGTCTTGTGCATGGGGTGGGACAACCCCGAGCACAAGTATAGTCCAGGTGGAGAGTGCATTGAGAGAAATCTTGAGGAGAATGAACTGGGGCTGTTGGTGGGCTTTATATGGCCTGGCACTTGAAGCCCAGAAAGCCAATCATATCCTGGACTGCATCCAAAGCAGTGTGGCCAGGAGACTCTGTTCTTGTGAAACCTTTCTTCCTGAAGTGGAGCTGGGGTTCCGGGCAGAAAGTGGTATAAACATGAGCCGACAGTCAGCCTTGACAGTAAGGAAGGCCAAGAATATCCTGAGATATATCTACAGGCTGAGATCCCACTAATAAGTTATTATTCACCTTCAGCCAGCACTTCTTGAACAGGTGATCCAGTTTTGTATCCCCACTACCAAAACCCAATAAGTGATAAAAGTAGGTTAGGTTGATTCAGCAATACTGAAACATATCATTTCCCACAGCAATACCAAATCCAGCATTTTTATACATTCATCAGGACAAGCTATATGAAAAACCTCCCCTTACATAAACAAACAGTGGGTCAGAAGGCCAGTTCACTCTTTCAAAGAGAGATACTTTGATAACTTGGCTGTGGTGTAATAACAGTGGTGTTGAAGCTGGTGCAGGACTTCCAACTAGGTGTGCTTCTGAGGACAAAGGAAAGTGTACTAGGAGCACTGCAAAGTCAAGCACAGTTTAAAATGGCCTCTGAATTCCTGGCACATAGAATATTCCTTCAGGAAAAAAAAAAGGAAGCAACACCAAAAAACACCAATTGACTAAACCAAGCAACTGTGATTACTTCAACTTTTCTGTCTCAAAAATTTAGCATGGCAATGAAAATACAGAAGTGTTAACAGAGGCAGGGACTATTTTCAAGAACAAAAAGGGCCAAATTGTCTTCTTTAGACTCAAGTACCAAACAATGCAGGATCAATTTTAAGTACATGTAAACAAATTTAGCTGCCTGAATAATCCATTAGGTTGTGCTTTTAAGGAAAATTTCTTTGCTTGGAGTCTGAGCTCCCTAAAAAGAGTAGGACAGTGAGGTTAAGACAGTATCAGCCCACAGGGGAAGTGATAGAAAAGCCTCTCTTTCACAGAGCCATCCACCTGCCAAAGGCACAGCAGTGTTCTTCCTCATGTGTGCATAAAAATTAAAACAAAACCTAAAACTTTGAAAAAAGAGGAAAGTAAGCATTATATTTTAAAAGTCTCCTTTTCATCATCACATTTGCTAACAGGAATAAAGTCCACACGCCTTCCACTATCCCATCACCACACAGGCAGTGTGCATGTCCCTTACGCTGCAGAAGGCCAAATCCTCCCAAACAAATCAAAATGGGGAAAACACAAGAATGCTTTCATTCTTTCTCTCAAGAACTCTTACAAATTTTGCAATAGCTCAGACAGATTTCTAGACAGTTGGCAAAAATACATAAAATCTGTTTCTTCCTTTCTACTCAGCTAGTTGTAAGCATGGCTGCATCCACCCCACCCCTTCCAAAAAAATGGAAACACTACATTCCTCATTTTTAGCTCCTTTCTCATTTCAAGGGATAAATGTCTTAGCACAACTAAGCAGAGAGATTGATTTAAAGTTTTCTTTTTTACAGTCAACAGGACAATCAAATAGACTGGATATTGCTAAGAGAAAACAATGGGTTTGATAACGTTCCCATGTCACATAGCCTGTCTTTGTACACAGTAGGAAGTGGGTATACTTAGGCTCCCCAGCACAAACACAATAAAAAAAGAACACAGATATATCTGCTGTATCTTAAAACATCCTTTTCAAGTAGCTTTTTCTTCAGATAGACTACTGCGTGATACTTCCATGAATTATATAACAGCAACTACTGAAATCAAAGAAATATTTGCTTACTTCAAGAAGGTTTGTATGACCAATTATGTCGCTATGAATAGAAATAATGCATTCAATGGGTTCTTTGTCTTTTGCTATCAATGCAGAACAACATAAAATGAAATGAAAAAAAAGTAGTATTTCACAGGCGTCATTAAGGCTATATTAGGAAATAACAGCAAAACAAGAAGCATTAAGTATGTTCTTTGGGGATATATTGATAGTAGGTTAAAAAAACCCCCACAAATAAAACTATCCTCTAAATTAATTACAATGTTAAACATCACAGAAAGCTAACTGCTCAAGATATACAATAGATTTTTTTAACATTTCTTCTCAGGCTCATTATTTTCTGTTTCACACCAACCTACAAAGAAAAAAATTCCAGTTTTCCTTTCTGTATTATCTACCTAATTTTTTCAGTCTAGATGATCATGCTACATATCTATATGTATGTAATTTAAAGCAAATTCAAAAGAGTCATATAGAGCAGCTTAATTTACAAGCTATTTCAAAGAGAACAGAAGAAAAAAATCTTTTTTCAAACTACAAAAATATTTTCCCCAAATGCACCTGTCCTGAAGTTCACACTTAACAAATGCCAGATGTACTTTTAATACACTGATCCCTGCTCTTAATGCCAGTTTTCCCACTGCACTACCTTAACCAAGAAAGCAGTACAACATAGTTTCATACATCATTAAAATGTTTAAACCAAATAATACATTTTTATAATCCTAGTAATCCTCACAAAACTATGCAGAACAAATACAGAAGCATTAAGAGACCTGCACTGCAAATGAAAGATCCCTCTTAGCCTGTTACCCAACACAATGTGGTAAATGAATCAAATTATGTTTCTTAAACAAGCCAGTTGATACCAACTAAAGCAAAAATATGCAAATTTGGTTTTACTTAAGTTATCATCTAAAATTTGTTTTGGCTTCTAAGGTTTGTTTTAGCTAAGCATAGATCTTTATTTAAAGTTAGTGATAGTGGAATCACTATCTGAAATCAGTGGAAGCTCTTATCTTTAGTGTTATCCACGAGGATAAAAGGACATAAATTGTTTACTTTAAAGGCGGTGTAAAAGCACTTAACAAGTTCACTTTACAACATGCTTCTTGAGTCACATCTCTGCACCACAGAGACTACAAAGCAAAATGGCAAGTGCCACTTCCACGCTGCACCATGAGTTACACCACAGCCAGCGCTTCGGTCTTGCTCCACACAACCCTCTGCCAACTCAAGGCAGCCTAAGCTTTGCAGCACTATCTCTACTAAGTACCTCTACAGACACTAAATGACTAAATGACACTAAAATTGTTCCTTGGCTCCGTCCTTGGCCACCACAGAGAAGAACCAGACAAGAAGTGATTAGGAAAGCAGCTTTGCCCTGTGGCCAGCGCTGCTCAGGAACGCGCTGCCTGCTGCAGATGGTGAGAGGGAGGAACAGGTCCCACAGGCAGCCCAGTGACCACTGGACACAGGCAGGCTCCAGGTCAACTCCACAGCAGCAGGGGACAGGAGCTGGCACATTGGCAACACAGCTCCAGCACGGACTGATGGCACCAGGCTGACACAGACTTGTGGGCCCCCAGGTAAGAGCACGGGCAGGACCCAGAGGAGGCTGAGTCACACGAGTGCCCTGGAGCTCTGACATGTGGTTGCTAAGCAAATGCTCTTAACAGTGGCATGCTCCTTAGCAATGAGCTAGAATCACTTGGCAAGCTCAGGCTATTCTTCCTAAATGTCAGCTGGCTTAATAAATAACAACTTTTGATGAGTATTTATTAGCATTTGAATTATTGCTCCCAGATTACCACATACTGGCCTGCAAAATCCTAAGTTTACAAACAAAGCTGTCTTCTGGCAGAAGTGGAAGAGAATGCCTCCAAGGGAGACAACTCAGTTATCTTTTCCTGAAGGTCTAGAGATGGCAGCTGTGGACGTTTTGTGATGTCATAAACAATTAACGAATTCTGTTATTTAATCAGTACATCTTGAGCCTGTTGCTGAATGCTCCAGAGCTATCCCATCATGGCATTCTAGAGAAAAAAAGACTTCTATCTTAACCGCCCACACATGCTCTTTAAAGCTACAACTGCAGGGTTTCTTTGGTTTTCAATCCCACACCTCCTTCTCCAGCCAAAGTTATAGTCAGAGTCCCATAATGGTGATGCAACTATTACAAATCAATGAAACAATCCAAATTAATGCCCAAATTTCCTGATAACATTCCTGCATTTTCCAGTAACGCTGCATTATGACCGAATTAGGAACTTATTTGTTATGTGGTGTCATCCTAAATAAATAAATAAATAAATAAATAAAATGGGCTTAAGCACAGTCCTTCACTCCCTCCCAAATAAAAACAGACCTGTTTTAACACTCGAACTTTCTTTACATTTGAGACAAGATATCTGAAAAAGCAACCAAACACAGAACTAGCGCCCAACTTACTAACAAGCTGTTAAGAGTCCTCAAAATACAAATTCAAACTTCTCTATGGTGTCAGAAAAACAAAATTGTTTACTCTATGCATATATTCTGCACTGAACTAACTTCCATACCTTCTTCACAGATTTCAACTATATTGAAGCAATACAAATACACAAACACACAAACAGTAGTTTATCACAATAAAGCACCCAGACGTATAATCCTTCTACCACTGAAAAGTTGGTTTTTAATCCTGAAAAACTTCAGTGATTCAGTGATTCTACCACTGAAAGGCTGTTTTTTAATCCTGAAAAACTTCAGTGATTCAGGTAATGATTTAGCTAAGTGACAACATCTTGATCTTAGGCTATTCAATTTAACATCAAAGCAAACTTCCTTCCATCAATAGTTTATCAGACATAATCCACATAACATGCTTATTATGCATTCAAGACCTCAATTTAAAGTTAAAAATATTACATATTAATTAAACCTTAAATTGTATTTAGCTCTTCTACAGCTCATGACTCAGAACTCTTCTTCAGTCTTGTAAAAAACAAAACCCAAAATCCAAACCCAATGTAAGAAAAAGTAAATGAAGATGAGACTCTGAGCAACATTACATGTGCCTTTGTAGAGCATTTCAGAAAAATCATATTAAGGAAATGAAAATCCTTACTCAAGTCCTATCTGCCCAGTTTTCCAGCTCTGGAGAACACCCTGCAGTTTCTGCAGACCTCTGAAAGTCATGACCCATCTCCACCCAGCATGCTTTTCCAGCTGGAGCTAACAAACCCACAAAGAGGCACTCCTCTGATGCTAGCCCAAGGAAGAGGAAATAAGCTAGTCACTGCTAGGTAAGGCTTAAAGGGCATATTTAATTTGCAGATGGAAAAATTAACTAGCCCCGGGATGGCGGGAATTGCAGAGCAACTAAAAGATACATTAATTGTGGTTTTGTATACCACAGTGATGCTTTTCTATGCCTTTTAAATTTTTGTCATTTTAAGTTTTTTCCTGAAGCAAATTTACTTAAACACTGCTAAAGAGACAATCTTTTCAGAAATGTTCTGGCTATACAACAAACAGAAAATCTAGATTTAGTTTCTCCTAAAGTCAATAACGTCTTCATCAAAGACTGTCACAGTATGCGTTTTGTAAGAAATTACAAATATCCTTTAAGTTCCTCTAAATATTTTTTAAATTACTATTTAATATCCATTTCTGAGTAAAATTGAGATACAAGTTCTTGGCCATCTGAAAGAGCAGACTCCGGCACAACCTTTCAAGAAAAAGAGCAGAGATAAGAAAGCTCTCTAGTTCTATGTCAGAGGCTGATGACATGATGAAACAAATTTACAAAATTAATGAATTAACAAAACATAATATGGGCAACAACACAAACATAACAAGGGAGCAAACTCTGTTGCATAGGCCCTCTCATCCAAAGATCCTTTTTTAACTATATTAGAATACCTCCCACTCACCTCTCAGCAAAAACATATTTTGCACAGCTTGAAACTGTTCAAAACCCCTCTATTAAAACCAAGACAGGCAATCTAAACTCATATAAGATATTCTCAACATACTACTCATCAAAAATTCTGTCTCTCATTTGAGTTCTACTAGCACCATACAGACCTATTACCTGTATCTCATGCTTTTCAGTATTAAAGGCAGAAAACAACTACATTTATTAAATCTTGCACACGACGTCTACATTAACCACATTCACAAAGTCATGTTTAAAGAACATGAAATATTTAGCCATTTATTTCATTCTAGACAAAGGCTAAAAAACAAGACATGGGGGTATAAATATGTTTATTTTGAATGTTATTATCTCTTTTTTTCTTCTGTGAAGCGTATAAACAAAATAATACCCATGAAAGAAAGTTATTTTGAAAGAAAACATAAAAATTTAAGGTCAAGCAGACCTCCCCAAACCCAAAGAGAAGCAAAAAATTGGTCACTTCACAGAGCACAAGCAAAACAGCCTTAGGAAATCCATAAGAAAGATTTGTTTAAAGAATATATAAACTCTGCTCTAAGCTTCACAGATCTCTCTGAAAGTCAAGCTAAGAGACAACACGTCTCTGGAACATAACAAACATTTCTGAAAGTTCCTTCTGTTCTCTCCATCTCTCAAAACACTCTATTTTGCTGTCTTAGTAGGAATGAACATTTTAATTTGCTTTGGCCATTTGCTTACTACCAGAACAAACATAATGATGAACGTGAAGGTGAGAAGTTAAGGAACAGCCAATGAGGCAGTTAGGCAGAGAACTCTGTGGGAGGCAGGAAAATGCATCATTCCTAATCTCCTCATGCCCCATTTCAAGTTTTGGGGGCAAATCTGTTATTTTCAAGCCAAAAACCACACACAGCTGAGTTCACAGCCTTTTTAACCTTTCAATATAATATGAGGCTAAACATCTAAGAGAGTTAAAAAACTCTCAAGGAACTACTATAAACCCTGAAATATGACATAATCTTGTCTGCTTAATCAAGTTCATCAGAAAGCAATAAATTTGTTAGATTCTCTCTTCACACCCACACTCCCTTTTTTATTTTGAAGGTTCAGGAAGGCAAATTATTTCCAGGCTATGCGGGATCAAGTAACTGAAAATAATCACATACATGTAAGCTACACAGTTTAACAACAGATTCAATCTAACAGCAGCAGAAAATGCAGATTCCTGTGAATAGCTACTATTTTTCTAGACCTATGCATACTTCAAAGAGGGCAATCACACAAGGAACAAGTATCAAAAGCCCTTTTCCCATGAGTTTTCTTATCAAGTAGGAAAAAAAATATTTCCAAGAACAAAGATCCAGCAATTCCTTAGGTTTCAGTGACTGTCTAATGCACTGATTCGTGATAAGAACTCTGTAAAGTTGAAGCTCTAAGTTCCAGAGTCCCCAAATAGTGACCCTTTCTCCCCCAAAACTAGCTTTCTGAAGCAGTTGGATGAGCTGTCTTTTTAAGCGATTCATTTTTCCAATGAATACTAAGGTTTAGAACACAACATGAGTAGGTTTTCTGACATAATTGCTTTCTTATGGTTTTCCAGCAATTTAACATTGACTTTAAATCTCTTACAGGCAAAGCTGACTGGTTTAAATAATTGTTTTTGAAAGCACACAAATGATATGCAGCTACTCCTCAATATCTCTTTCACGGCATCAAAAGAGTTCTCAAATAAATGAAAATTTCGCATAAATACACAATCTTTCTTTCATATTCGTCCACGTAATATAGTCCAGCTCCATTCAGGTGGTCCCCTAAGGTTTGGCTTTCTAGAAAGAGTTAAGTATCTGAAACAGACCCTTGTGTTGTTCATTTATTAGTATTTTCAAAGGAGTGTTCAGAGAATGAAGACTAAGAACAATGCAAATTCTCCACTCCGTGCTCAACTAACAAAGCATCCAATCAGTTCCCACTGAGCTCCAGTTCATTTCGTGTCCACATGTAAGTGATTAACAGTACATTGTTTGAAACTTAATTCCACATCTGTTCTTCTGTGGGACTTGGAAAACAGATGAAGTTTTCTGACAATTGTTTGCAGAGCAGATAATCGCAAGCATGTGTAATAGTATCCCAAAGTGCAAAACACCATGAGTCTAAGGAGTTTTTTTTGCTGAATGTTTTTGTTGCTTTTCTAAGATAAAAAAATAAGATGCTCTTGGATGGAAATGATTAATACATGCTTCAGAAGTCATCTTCTCTAACTAAAAAGGCAAAGCAAAATCCAGACTTTCTTCCTAACAGTCATAATTTCGCATCCCAGTATATTACCCAGACAGCAAAAATCCATGTTATGGCCTATCAGGTGACTTTTGAAAGCTATGCAGAAGTGGCAAATTCCTGCAGAACTACAACACACTTTCAATGACAAAATCATTGTTTTGTCATTGAAAGTGAGCACTGTAGTAGTGAGAGAATGTTCCAGGCCATACCGGTTTGACAATCAGCATCTTTTGAACAGATCACATATTTAAGTGATATGGATGTATTTTCTTTTGATCCCTAGAAAATGTGGATAAGCACAGAAAGAAAGACTAGACAGCACTAAACTCTTCACTATGTTTGCCAAAAGAAGTGCAGACAGCATCAAAACACATTGGGAAATTGTTAGGCTCAAGAAAGCACTTTTTCTATGCAGGATGCAGTTATATTGAAGAAATCTGCCACAGTTTGCTCTGGATGCTTAATTCTGTATTTGCTCAAGAAATAACAGAACAAATAACAAAAGAAACAATCCACTGATAGCCATTAAATGTAACACGTTTTCCTCCTCCTCAAAATGAAGAGCAGTAAAAACTATGGAAACATCAGTTCAATTTCCCCCTGTATTTTAGGCCATGGGCTATTACCAGATATTTCTGTCTATTTATAGTCTTATGATATCACCTCAGACCTTCATCTGACCTCCACATACAAGAAGCACAAGAGTTACATTATCTACATTGATTGAGAAAAATTCACAGGGAAGGCTCAGGGTAGATGAACAACACTGTTTTGTTTTGGTTTTTTTTAAAATTTTAATTATTCTGTAATTAAAGTAAACTACCAAGATTAGCTCATTTGGTTAGAATGGTGCTAACATGCAGGTTGTGCCTTTGACCCCTTATGGGTCATTCACTGAAGAGATGGATTGATGATCTTTGTGGGTCCCTTGCAGCTCAGAATATTCTGTGATTTTGTGAACTATTAGTTAGCTGTAAATGAGAATGCCTCCAAGAAGAACCAAAATTGCAGTACAGTTACTGATGACTCAGTCAAAGAAATCATATACTGCTGCCAAGGGCTACCATGGTACTGTGAACTTACAAATATTTGATGTTTTCTTAAAATGGCACATGTCTGAGATATGGAATTATCTCACACTGGAAAAGATGTTTTCAAACTTTTCTACACAATCATGATGTTTAAAAATATGAACAATAACAGAAGCTCAAAAAAAAGTGCCCAAAAAACCCAACCCAAAAAACCAAACAAAATTGTAACATTATTATTAGTAAAATAAGAAGTCTCATTATTT
Source organism: Petroica traversi (assembly GCA_025920805.1). Classification (NCBI taxonomy): domain Eukaryota; kingdom Metazoa; phylum Chordata; class Aves; order Passeriformes; family Petroicidae; genus Petroica; species Petroica traversi. The sequence continues at coordinate 127,253 of JAHLSL010013733.1, forward strand.
TTTGTTCTGTTACACACACATATATGGACACACACACTCCCCAGTACTGGTCAGAGTTGAAACCAGGTTAAACCTGGGTAGCCCCATGCAGCCAGTGAGTCACAGTAGATGAAGCATATGAAGAATAAGAATGAGAAATAGAGAAACTTCCAAGATGAAAACACAGAAAAGGTGCAGAAGAAATCAAGTTCAAATAACAGAAATCATATAATTTGTGTAAAAAGAAGCTATTCAGATAAGATAAAAAAAAATCTGTTTTCTACAGAAAAGGACAGTGATGGGTTCTAAAACTCAACACAAATGTTGACACGACTTAATTAGGACATCCATTAAAAATGAATACGATAACCAATTCCATAAAATGAGAAGGCAGAGAGGGGATGCACTGCATATTATAATTATAAATTTTCATTTTCATTATGTTATGTGGAAAGTATCAGAAAGGCAAGATCTATAATGCAGAGCATGTGGACAGACAGCATTATGCTTTCAAAGAAATATTCCTAACAAATCTGAATTCAAGTTACTACAATATTAAAAGGATAAGCAATATGCCTTAGCTAAAGCTTAACACACATTAAAAATCCTTATTTATACAGAAAAAAATAGGCAGGTTATGCAGGTATGATTACCATGCCCATCAACAAACTGTAAACAAGAATGACTGTGAGATTTTTTCTATAATTTTAAATGTCTTTATGTAAAGAATCGCTGAAGATTTTTGGAGGCAAGTGAAGATTAGACAAGCCATTAACTGTCTGCAGAGAGTATCAGGTGAATAAACACAGTTCTCTCCCATACATACAGTCCTGTTGATGTCAGCACGGCAGCAAAGCTAAGCATCCATGTTGCTGAGTTATGCACCAGTCCCGTGCAAGACCGCTCACTTCAGCTGTTGGGAAATGTCCCAAGGAAGTGTCTTGACTTCCATGTGCTGTGAGCACTGAAAGAGGAGTAATTCTATTTTTTTAGCTTGAGTACCCTCTGCCAACACCATTTCCTAAAATACTACAGCATACATGTAAGATATACATGCATATGTAAAAAACCAACCAACAAAACAACAACAAAAAAAGCGCCACATCCCCATATTTATACACAAAAAGCTACAAGCATATCTGCTTTAAAGACTGCCATAGAACTTTTCTCCATTGTGACCAAAAAGCTAAATGAAATTCAATACACATACGAGTCCCACGGGTCTCTTCCACTTTGTCCTTCTGTAATTGTACTAAAAGCTTGTCTGGAGTCTCTCCCTCAGGCATCTGAAGTTGACACTTCTCCTATTTATCTAGCTAAAGAAAGGTCCCCTGCTTCTTCCCTGCCAATACCATGAAGAATTTAATGTATCAGCAGGGACTCGAAGCTTGAAACTCGATCCCGTATTTTCATAAAATGATTCACAGACTTGCACTGAGTTTTTTGACTTAAGAGCAAAGGGTTTCCGTACAGCAATTTGGGGGGGAGGAAGAGCACCATAACATGCAGCCACCAAATTGATTTTAACATCCTGAGACAAAAAAGAAATTCCTATTAAAGTCCCTTCATACCTTCTTAAAAAAATCACAGCAGTTATTTAATGACTCCTATGAAGTAAGAAGGGATGAACACAAGGCAGTAAAGAGAAAACCGAGGAAATAAAATGAAATGGGAACCAAGAAAAAAGAGTTTGTTTTTACTATACAGGAGGGAAGAGAGTGGTTTGGAACTTAATTTTACTCCATACCATTACTTGGATAACAATGAAGAAAAATCAATGGAGAATTTATATTAAAGGAGCATTGATGTGCAAAGCTGAACCAATACCCCTTTTCGAAACTACACAAGATGACAGGTACTCAACACAAAAGGACATGCTATTCTATCATATCATTCCTCATATACTGAGGAACCTGTCAAATGCTGAACACCACCTTCACTTCCATTATAACAATAAGCAAACTGAGCAACAGCAAGGCTAGTTATTATAATTTTCCTTTTTTTTTTTTTATAATGGACTACTACTTTGACTTGAAAAATTGCTTGTTTGTGCAAAAATGGCACCTTTAGTTTCTTCAAAACTCAAAAATGTCTTCCATTAACACATCAGCGAAACTTCCAAAGGTGCAAAACGTGGAATCTATTTACAATAAAAAGCCTTATCCCAGGCCTCCTGAAACAGATCACAAATTTACAGCAGCTTTTCTTCCAGTTATTTAAAGAAATAGAAAATTATAGCTCTGAAAGCTGGGGTTCTTTTTGACTACCAGAAACCAGACAGAACTGTTATACATCTGTACAGAGTCTTAAATAATATGGAGTCTCAAAGAATATTAAACATCTTTTTAATTGCCAGGACACCCACTGTTAAGATCATAAAAGCAGTTTTCATATTTCCAATTATGAATCAAGATCACTAACATATCTCAGAAAGCTGGGATTCATAAATTTCATTTTTTGATTTGTAAGGAAGAAGCAGGTTGCTACAAAGAGTAGTCCAGAAGCACAGCAGAAAATAAATTTGTCACATGACAAAACTCTTGGTTTACATATGATGATGCATTCACAGAAATCCCAGAATCACAGAATAGTTAGAGATGGAAGACACCTCTGAAGATCATCTTGTCCAATCTCCCCTGCCAAAGTAGGGCCACCTAGAGTATGTGACACAGGAGCACGTGGGATTTGAATACCTCCAGAGAGGGAGACTCCATGGTCTTCCTGGACAACCTATTCAGTGCTCAGCCACACTCAATATAAAGACGTTCTTCCTTATATTGAGGTGGAACTTCTTGTGTTTATTGCCGTTGTTCCTCGTCCAGTATCTGGGCACCACTGAAAAGAGTCTGGCACTATCCTCCTGGCACCTGCCTTTGAGATATTTGTATGTATTGAGGAGATCCCCTCTCAATCCCATCTTCTCTAGACTAAACAGGCCCAGCTCCTTGTAGGAGAGATGCTCTGGGCCCCTCAACTTTTTTGTGGCCTCTCCTGAAGGATGAGGATTGAGCACGGGCATCAGAAACAGGAGTTGCGTGTAACAGAAAGATGGTTTTCACTAACAGGAATTGTGTGTCTTTTCAAGTCATGGGCAGGATAGTCTTCACCAACACTGAATGCTCAGAAAGGACACCAACATGCAAGAATAAACACTGCCAAGTTTCTGCAATTTTTTTGCATTTTCTGAAAACAAAGTTCATCCAGAGAAGGCCATTCAGTATTTGCATTTAGGTACAGTGTACAAACTTCCAAAATTGCAGGTCATCTAAAGGAAATGCTTAAAAAAACCCAGTCATTTAACAGTATCTGTCCTTTCTTTGTCTTCTGAATACTGTATATTTGCACTATTTCAGCACTTACAGGAACTTATAAAAAAAAGGGAGAGTGATATTTACACAGGCACATAGTGATAAGACAAGAGGAATGGTTTCAAACTAAAAGAGAAGAAGTTTAGATTAGGTGTTAGAAAGAAATTCTTTCCTGTGAAAGTGGTTAGGCACTGGAACAGGTTGTCCAGAGAGGTAATGAATGTCCCATTTCTGGAAGCGTTCAGGGATGGTGCTTTCAGCAATATGGTCTAGTGAAATGTGTCCCTGACCATCGCAGGGGGGTTGGAAATAGATGATTTTTAAAGGACCCAAACTATTCTATAGTACGCCTGATAAAAATACTTCAGATGATAAAAGCGGTTGTAGCAAGAGATTATTCACAAGCACATTGATGAAAGATTATATTTTACTGAAAATTCAACTGAACTTTAAAAACAGCCACAGAAACTAAATACTGTTAATTTCTAGGTGTATATTCCAGGCATTTGTAACATTCCTCTCAGATATTAGTGTGAAATTATACCTCTTACATCAGGTTACATATAGAACATGCATATTTATCTGCAACATATATTCTTCTAAAAGACTATATGTCTAAAAAGAGAGTTTCATTTAGTGGGGTTTTTTTTGTTTGTTTGTTGTTTAGTTTAGTTTTTTGTTTTAATTCTTATAGCCTAAACAGTTTGCTTTTAATGGAAGACTAGTAGTTTTGAATGAGATGACAGCACACATTGCTATTAAGCTTGGCTCTCAAATCTTTGTGCGTAATATGATGGCTTCCCACAGACTCAATCCAAAGTATCTTGCTCCTGAAACGAGTATTTTTTCAATTATTAGAATCAAAGATTAATTAACTCAATGCTATTTCATTTTTTCCAATCAACATTATTGTCTTTCTAAATAATGTGTATTGTTTCTGTGATCACATTGCAATCAAGCTCCAAAAATATTTTATGTGCTTTTAAAAGCCTAATCAGGGAATGTTCTTCCTGATCACTCTGGACTCCTCATTCATTCCTTCTCACAACATTAAAGCAGACAAGAACTGAAGAACCTGAGAGGTCACCTATCCTTTAGTCAGACCTGGGGGGTTTTTTCATACTTTGAGTAATATTAAGATGCATTCACATTTGGCTTGCTAAAATACATTGCCTTCAATTACCAGCTAGCAAGAATGAAGTTCAGGGGCAGCTGCCACTGTTGAACAAGGAAAATAGAAACCTTCTCTTCCTGCATGTTCAAAATCAGAAGCTCTGTGGAGCTTTTGTAAAATTATATTTACTTAAAATAATAATGTCAGGCTGCAAAAAGCTGGTTCTTTATTAAAACAAGCATTTATAATTTTCAGATTTAGCATAGCATTGCAGCCAAAATTCTTTTTATTGAATTTTAGTTCATTTAAAGCTTTAATTTAACTAATTATATTAACTACCTACCACTAAACAATTAAATTACTAACATTCAAGAAAATTACTACTCTGGTGCACCTTTTTTGGTCAAAGACTACATTGCAGCACCACAATTTGGCTGAAAGGCAAAGCCCTGCTTACTGAGAATTTTTTAGAGTTTTGTTTAACGTCTACTCACATTCAAAGGACTGAATTGCCAAGACAATAAATTGCTGAAAAGTGAAAACAACAAACAGCCCAATAGGTGCTGTCTGATGATAACCCTGGAAGATATTCTGGATCTTCAGATCTGAACAGTGATCCAAGAGTATGGGCACAAGACAAAGAGCTTCTTAACAGCAATGAACTGGTTGGATACAAATGCAACAGGTAAAATCCAATCTGCAGCACTAAAGAGCTTGTGGCCAAACAACTCATCTCCACACCAACAGTCTGGTGTCTGGTCACAGATTAAAATTCTGTTTATTTTTCCTTTCAGCTCTATGGAAAATATCAATTTCTTTGGGAATCTTGTCCTAGACTGATAGGCTACTCCTATTTTTCCATCTGTATGAAAAGACAACCTTGTTCAAAAATTCTTTTGAGCCTTAACTTTGGACTAATATTTTTCAATTTGTGGCACAGATTATCTAAAGCGGAAATGATGTGAAGTTATTTAGCATTTAGAAGGTTTTTTTTTAAATATAGAATGAGAAGGCAAAATTCTATTTAAATATAGAATGAGATGGCAGAATGTGCTTTAATTACTTAGAAAGGTAAAGAGAAGCAACAATCCTTCTCCTTAATTACCCATTTTGTGAATGTGTCTATAAAACAAATGGCATGCTTTTGTCTGAACTATAAAACAAAAGTCTTTGTTATAAAACTCAGCACAAGATGATAATTATGCTTTACACTTCTGACAGAAAAATGGAACAACTTTGAGATTTGCACAGGAAAGTTGTGAGGCCAAGCATAGGGCCAAATAAATTTTTAATATTCCTATAAAACAAACAAAAAAAATTTCATGGCATTTTGCTATGGCATATTTATGCAGCAGTCAAGTATGACTTTTAAGTCACCATTAAGGTAAGAAACAAATAGTAGGAAACAATACTTAGAGCTATTGCCTGAGAGTAAGAAAACATGAAATTGCTCTAAGTTTTATTTCATGTAGAAGAACACAGCTCTTTAGTAATGAGGCTGTGTGCAGTAAAGAGATGAAAGACACTCCTCATGAGGAAGGACAAATAAACCCCTTTAGTCCCTTACAGTTTATATTGCTTATTGTATACATAGGTTGTATAAATTACTGCTACTTGAAGTAAAACATTAATTCCAAGGAAAGCAAGAAGGATACACTTCCTTCTCTGAAGTGTTTTGGGTAATATCTTACATTGTCCCGAACAGTTTTTAAATTAAGTATTTCTACTGCCTTTTACAAAACAAATAAATTCCTGTATTTAGTCAAAACCGTATCTGTAAATTAAGAGTATTTTCCTGGTTCAACACAATGTTAATGGGATTTCCATTTGTTTCCTGCTTGAATTTTAAGGAAGAGCTTTTCTGATAAATGCATCTTTGTTACTTCTGAGTTTTACAACAAATAAAAGTCAAGGATTTCTGTTTGCAAGACTCTCAGCCAGGTGAGTGCCAGCAACTCCATTCACATACCTAACACAAGGAAACTCCACCTAGTTGAGACATTCTGATGTGCATATAATTCATTCATTCTATAATTCATAAACTGTAACACAGTTTAACTTCAATATTTTCATTTTCTTTCTTACTAAATTCAGACACAAAGTATACTGCAGCCACCAAAACCAATCACCACCAATTACCACAGTGATTTCAAAAGTATACTTTGCTCTGGGAAACTAGGCTAGCAAAGTAAAACTGGTTTAAAAACAGTAAGCTAATGCATATCCTTTCATGGACAAACATACCAGGTTAAATTCGTGGTACTTGGTCAGCTTGCAGCAATTTCCTGTCTCACACCGCCCCCAATACAAATACAAAAAGCAAATGTTTAAATCAAGATGAGATCCAAAGAGAGGTTTGCCATATTTAGTGTTTAAGGCCATAAGAACTGTCTCTGCAAGAGAGACAAGATCTCCACTCTGTTCTCCTGCGGCGCTAACATCACCATCAGGGCTGGCATCCCTTTCCCAATCACACTGAGAGGGCTGGACTCCCAACTGTGCACTGGCACAGCTTCAGCAGGACCAGAGAGAGTGGCCACATGTTGACCTGCCAGCTCCAGACCCTTTGGCCAGGAGAGGTGGGACAATCTGAATCACCTTGAAGCAAGGAGAAAAGCACACCTTCACAGCCAAGCCCCCTAATGATTTGTTTATCACACGTGGGGAGCAGAACAGCATCTCAATACTCCAGTACTAGTTTTTTTTCCCCCCTTTATCTTTGCAAAACAATATTGCAGTCATTTCTTTTCAGGAAAGAGTTACAGTTCTGGCTTCCCTTCCAGGCCAGTAAAGTGTGAGATCATAGGGAAAAGGTTTCTTCCCCTCAACACCCTTGTCATGGACCATTTACTCCTCAAGGAGATGCAGAGGCTGAAACACACCTATGAAATTTCCTCCAGCATTTAAAAATCTTTGTTCTCTGAGGCAAGAAAGAGACATACAAATCTATGTTTTAAAAAGAATACAAACACATTCTATTTTCACAGAAATATTATAGACTATACACATATGTTGCCCGTGGTTCTCCCACACCTGAATGTACATGGCTACCAGATCAAGAAATTAATGTATAGCCAAGTATGCCTCACTTGCAAGCACTGCTCGCTTTTTAGAAGCTTTCATTCTGCTTGCAACCAGCCTCTTTCAGCTGTTTGGCCCTCAGCTACAATATCTCTGCTCCTTCCAAAGGCTGTTCTCTCTCAGCACTCTGGCAATCCACTCTCCATGACCCATTCCACTACAGATTCTAAAGGGCTCTCCCAATGGCTCTTATCTTTGTCCCCTTTCCTGTGTAAATTAAAATTTCTGCAAACTCTATGACTTCAAACAACAGCAAAGGAAGCTGGTTTTATCCAGCGTGCAATTTTTCCTTCGCTCTGCCAATTGGGAGCCACTAGATTCAGCAAGTCACCTACTTGTAGACAGATGGGCCAGCTCTTCCACCTCAGTTCCCTCAGAGACTCAATATATAGAAATGGGACATAAAAACAGGTACAAAGATAAAAAGAGTTTATAGAACCATAAGGGTTTTCTAACATAATCTTTAGATTTCACAGAGACAAATTCCCCAGTGCTATACAAATACTACTGGTCAATTTTAAATCTTTACTTAAATGTATTCAACAGCTTAATAGTTTCAGGATTACAATAAAGAGAAGGACCATATATGTTTCTCTTTTTACTTTCATAACATAGTTTTAATCTCTGTTCTAATGTATGTTCCAAAAACAAAGGGCTTAGCTAAAGCATACATTTTCTAGAGAATTATTTTTAGCTTGCTTAACATTGAAGGAATTCACTACAAGCTCTCCACAGCATGGAACAACGTTCCCACCAGTCTCCCTGTTACAAATTAATGAAAAGCTGACTGCTCATGCTCTGCCTAAAGGCATCTACCACGCATCATAAATTTCAGTCATGGGCACTGAGGAGCAGATCAGGGTACAACCTTACCCAAATAGTCCAAAGGAAGCTCTCCACTTCCCATTTATTGCAGCAAGATGATACCTTGAGCCTTCTACACTATTAGTTCTTATGTACTCTCCTATTTCTCTCATTACCAGATTTCTCCAAAAGTATCACATGTTCAGAAAAAAACTGACAGGCTGTCTGATCCTCTTTAAAGCACAGTATGCAGGACAAGCTATGTATTTTTAACAGCCAACTCCACTGACTGAAATGTCATGGTGAGTCTGAAGGAAAGAACAAGCATCAAGTATTTGCAAAATTGCATCAAAAACACTCAGCAGTGATCTTTCCAGTAAAGGCCCTGCTCTAAACAAAACCTATGAAGTATTTTAGCTGTGTACTTTGGAACAATGCCTAGAAACAAGGCTACAAAGATCCCCCCACCCAAACCACTGCTCTTTGACTGGTATTTATCAACAGCAAAGCAAGTATTAAAATTATAACATGAAATCACTTGGCTACACAAAAAAATAACCCAATCTCTAAAGCAACAACAAAAATGTTACATATGATAAGTAAATTTTTAAAGTGCTAAATACAGCTTTAATTCAACTGCTCCTGCTTATGCGTGAATAACTTTAAGCTATTACTGGCTACTAGAGAATGACTTAATTTTGAAACACAAAGAAAATTTAAATACTATACAAAATCCAAGGCTTATACCCTTGTCAGTTAGAATTCTCTGTTTCCAAAGAAAAGGAACATTTTACAATTTAAAACAGGGAAGAGCCAACAGATTCTAACTTAAATACAGTGTGAGTTATTAGATAACAGTACAAGATATTTACTAAAAAAACATTTTCACTCATAATTTTTGATCGCTGGCCTAAAAAGCATTAGCATACCTGCCAAAACTCATCATTTGCTTTTGACTCAAAACAACATTGGTAAATGTGCAGCAGAAAGACCCACAAAACATTTTTCCTTGACTTTAAGTCTAGTTTTTCAAAGCAGGCCACATATCTATCCCACCTTTTGCCTGCCACCTGGGCCTGTTATGCTCTCTGGCAAACTTTCCCCAAAGTTCTTCAAGGTATGCAGCTCCAGGTTTACACATTATGGACCATCACAACATCAGCCCAAACTTGGAACTTCAAGCCTGGAGTTGCAAACTGCATCCAACACACAGTATCTTTCATGCAACCTAGCAAGGACAGAAGAGTCATCTATCCGATCCTTCTCACCACTAAGGCTCCTAATACAATATATGAAGAAATCACAAAAAACAAAGAGAGCTATTTCATAAAATTTTAGAGGAGTGAAGTCTGAATTACTTTAGTTAAGATTTATAGTGTTTGTCTGCTAATGGAAAACTTGCATCTGAAATAAACCCTTATATGGCAAAGATTTCCTCAGCTATGGAAAACTAATTAAAGCAAGCAGATCCATGGGCTCTGCTCCTAATGAAGCTGACTGTTGTCAGATTTGTGCTTCACAGTTGATCAAGCTCTGAGAAGTCTGCCTTTCTGTTGATGGCTGAAATCAATCAACTGAGCAAAAAACGTCCATAGAGAAAGAAGCACCTACAGATCCCAGCCCAGAAACCCAGGACTATGCCTTGCATCAGGACTGAACAAATTTCACTGGCAGGAAGGTCTCTGTGCTATGCACGCTCCTTATCCCCTAACACCACAGATTTATGTGGTTTCTTCCTAAGACAGAAGTGAAAAACTGAAGAGGACTCAGGCAGCCTCTCTGCTGAACCTTCTCCCAGCTCACCACGCTCACATTCAGCACTGCTGCAAGGTCCAGCCCTTCCCGCTGCTCCCTGTCCTATAACCCTCTGCACTGCACAGTGCCAATGCACAGACCAAAGCTGCCACAACCCACACCCACCACTCACTCCTTCTTGCAAGGCCACACAGGCACAGCTCTGCTGAACAGGGAGTAACAGGGCATTTGATGAACCACAGACAGACCCATATGCTGGCCAATGGCAAAACAAGAGGCACATCCGGGCAACCAGGACACCTGGAGAGAGCCCTTTTACAGACTGGTCACAGTTCAGATCCAGTTCATGATCAGGTAAATGGGTGATTTTCTTTGGAATGAAAAGCAAGTGTTAGGGGTTTCTTTAATTCTTGAGTAATTTTGTCCCTAATTAAATGAAATTTATCTAACTGAATTTCTCAGCCTCGCCAGCTATTTGTCAACATGCTTTTCAAATCAAGTATGATGCTATGATAAGATTGCCTTCATTATTCTCAAATTTTAAAATAAAAATAAAGGGAGAAACCATAAAAACACCACTATTACAAGTGCTTTTGGCACCAAGAAATGCCTGTGGAAATGACTTTCATCAAATAACAGCAGCCACTGTTGGTGACTATGTACAGCACACAAAGGGAGGCACTTGTGTCATTATACTACTTGTGGAAATTATCATTTTCAGATCTACAATCTCATTCCTCCTTTATTTATATATGACATCTAACCCATAAATCATAGAATCTTAGTTCATTAAAGAAATCTTCACTCAGTTTTACTGATAATAAAGTAAAAAACTTCAGTGCTTTGGCCACCAAATGGACAGTGGTGCTTTCACAGTGTTGTGAGAGTGACTCTTCCATCAAAAGACTGTCAAACCTCCCAAGCCCAAAGTGACTGGAAGTTTTCAGCAAAGAAAAATCACCACAGAGAAGTGTACAAGAGATTGACAGAATGACTGATGAATGGAAAAATCAACAAGGATCCATTTCTCCCAACAAAATAAAGTGGGCCCATTACTATAATGATATATCTGTAGCAAATTAGGAAATGCTTTTTCTTCCCAATATACACCTGAATTATGGAATCATTGCAGCAAGACACTGGACACACATAATGCACAAAGGCCTTAAAAAACCCCTGAATTCTTGAATGACAGACTCACAGCTGGTTATTGAAAACACAAATGCTTGTGTTCAACCTTTAGAGCTAAGGAAGCTCCTAAACCACTAATTAAGGTACCTAACCATGGGAAAGAATTACTACATACACTTCATGCATTCTTACATTTTTCTCCCTAAGCATGTTTATTAGCTGCCTCTGGAAAGAGTATGAAACTAAATGGACATTTGGCCTGACTGGAACATGCCTAGTTGTCTGTTCTCATGAAATACAAGAAAATATGCCAAATACCAGATGAAGCCAGACAAACCAACAGGCACAGAGTGTATGCAGACATTAGACCCTTAATCCACTCCCAGTTTACAAACAGCATTAATCACTATTCCTGCAAACAGCATGATATAATGCAAGACACAACAGACTTAGACAGTTATGTATAATTATTGTGAGAAACAAAAATTGCAAATAAGAAAAATTATTTTGCTTGTCTCATATATGTGATTTTATTCGCTACTGGGAAACAAGCCATGATCCATAGCCAGCTCTCAAACAGGAAAACAAATTAGGTACAACCATTTTAGAAAGCCTCTTTTTATTGTATAAAGAGGTTAAATTTTGGTCCACTTTTAGAAAGCTTTTTAATTCAGTGGAAATTAAGTCTGTACAGGTGGACCTTGTACCTCAGGAATGCCCCAGCAGAGTACACAGATTTAGGCTGTGTCATTAAGGCTGACTTCTGTTCCCCTCGTGTATTTTAATCTGGTTAACTTCTAAACTTCCATGAGGACCAACAGTCCCTTCAGATTTATCTGAACACTGGTAAACTGGCCAATCAAGTCCAGTTACATGGCAATGGGGTGGATTTGGGGGTGTTTTAGGAGTTTATTTAATGGTAGGTTTATTTACTGTGTGAAAGGTAAAGCAAGAAGAATTAAGTATAGAGGAATTTTTCAAAACTTTTTCTAAAGATGAGGCTGACACTAAATCTGGTATCTTTTCTATGGGGAAGACAACACACCAATCTAGATTTAATTTTGTCATCACCTGTTCATAATGAAATAGGATTCTGTTCTTTTGGACAGAGTTTGCTGCCCAGATTCTATTCACTGCTATGCTCAAGGGCCATCAGAAATGACAATAACATTTCAGCCTGGAAAACTAGCATGACTCAGACGCCTACTGCCCCTGAGACTCCCTATCTCCAGTTAGGTGACATCTGAGAACCTGTCCCTTCCCATAACAAAAGGAAATGAGTTATTGAGAATATGCAAAGGGATAAATCAAATAGTAGACACTGGGTATTAGGCAGCTGCCACAGAAAATGGCATATCTAAGACAGTTCTCACTTTTCTATTCTCTATCCAAAACAATAGTGCTGTTTTTCTTCCTCATAATGGAAAACATTATGTCCTATAAAGATTTTCACTTTTTTTGAGAGGTCTCCCACAGCTCTTGTCTTTTTCCTGTGAGACTAAATATAGTCACTCCCTTCAAAATCTTCTTGCAGGTCACAGTATTAAAGCACTTTATTACAGCTGTTGTGGGCAGTACTCTACCTGAGACCTCATCAGTGCTAACCAGAAAATAACAGTTATTTCCCCTTACATGCAGCATAACTTATTTACATATCTCAGATGTCTAAACAGGTATGTTTTTCCTTCAGCTATAAACTCCAGGTTATTACTGGCTAGACTACATCAGGTTTTTATTCTTCTTCTAGCAAGTATGTAAAACATAGAAAGTTGTGCTCACCTTTTGGAATTTCAACACACTGTGCTTGGACTGTCTCTCCAAATTGTCAAAGCAACTGCTTTTCAACCATCCTTTTTCCCATGTGAGATCCATTTAAATTTTCCAGTTGAGGCTCAGGATCCTGTATGGTGAATTTGGGTCATTTGATAATAGGCTTGCTTTCGTTACTTACATTGACATGCCTCCTTGTAAGCAAGAAGTGGATTCCATAGGGTCTGCAGACCATACCTTGATAACCATTTACCATTTTCTCTGTGCTCCATTAGCTAAGTACCCAATAACAGAACAAAACCAGAAGATATACTGAGCCCATCTGAAATGCCTACTCAGTTGTCAGTAAACTATTCATGACATTTGGAGACCTTTTCTCAACCACTTGCCATGTTCATTTTACCATGAATTCATGTGGAGTTCCCTACCATTTTCTATGAGTGATGTGTGAGATAGTCAAGAAGATCACACACAGTCACTGCACAAAAAAAATAATAAAGTCAAGATACCTCATCTATCTACCCCTCATCTTCTCTCTGCTAGACTGGCTATATTATCAAGGAAGGAAATTAAAATTGCCTGACACATTTGGCTCTTGATAAATCTATACTGGTTGCTTATCAATTTATTATTCCAGAGGTGCTTATAAAACAACTGTCTAATAACTTGTTAAAAAAATGTGCAGGGATTAAGGTTTCAACTTGTAATTATTTTCTTCTTTCAGGTTTTATTGACCGGCTTACAATTCCCTTCATATTCCCCAGCACCTTTACAAGATATTTTTCTTTTTTTAAGAAAATAAGTAGGGATCATAGGTTTACATTTGCCCTTACCCAATCTTCTGAAGACTCTCTTGCTCTTTCAAAGACTCTCTGAATATTTGGACAAGTACCTGACAAATAGGTAAATTAAAATGTTGAGTTTTCAGTTTAGCAATCTTCCAGTTCTTACCTGGGCATGGTAAGCTACTAAAAACAGTGAAAGAAAAACATCAGTCAGTCATGCAAGACCTCAACTAGAAGAGAGGGAAAAATGATGAGAAGTGAGTGGACTTCAGTAAGAGTGACTCCTGACCAGATTAAAAAAATAATAATCTGAAAACCACAAACAAACAAACCCCAACAACAAACCAGTTGTTCAAAGCACTGATAGCCCCTCAGGCAGTAAATGTTCGTGGTTGGTTGGTTGGGTTTTTTTATTTCAATTAAGATAGTAAAAAAGTAGTCTAAGCCACTAACCTTATTGCTTAGCTTCAAAAGCCTGTTGAGGGGTAATAAAACAGGGTGGTTCAACAGAAGTTTAACAAAATCCCTGTGAAAAACTAACTAAACCCCTTTGGGCAGGTTTGGCAAGTAGATATATACTCAGGTATTGCCTTCAGCCACACTGCTGTGAAAGTGCAGGAAGCTGGTGTCTCCACTGTTGTAATCCAAAGTACTCCTTACTGCTATAGCAGGAGGATATTGTGCTAATGGAAATCCCCTGTTGGTTCTCAGTTGCAGTCAGCACTGTCACTTCCCTGTCAAGTTTTCCCAAAATATGAGTGCAGCCTGCCAAGACACAGGGAATGCAGCAGGAAGCACAAGAAGGCAATCTTTCTTTCTGTACCTGCCTGGAAGCAAATGGAAATGCCAAGTTACATAGCAGGTAGGCTACACAGTGTATTCAGCACACAAATATATAATTCCACTAATACATGTTGCTACATACTGATCTGTTAAAGCTGATACTACTGGTACTGACAGAAAACACCCTATCATACGTGCACTTAAATAATTTACTTATAAAAGATCACATTATCCTATGCATGTCAAAAAGGTGTTCACTCTCTCTTCCCCTCATTTTTTTTAATAGAAGAAAAATTAAAGAGAAGGAAATCTTTAAAAGAAAAATAAAACCAAGAGCAAGAGACATAAAAAAAAAAACCTAGGCCCCAGTTAATTCAACACATATAATTTGTAGCATTTATGCCCTCTGGCTCCATTCTCCAGCACTGTTTACTGACACTAGAGACACTGAATTAACACACATATTGTAGCTTCAAATGCCCTTGAAGTCCAGAAAGTATAATAGCAGGGTCCCTCCTTTTACCAGTACCTCCTTCACCAGTAAAATATCTATATTTATTCTTTTAGCTTGATAAGCTTTGGACCTATGATACTACTGAAGAGGCACACCTCACACTGCCTCATCCTGGCCCACAGTTCCTTCACCTATTCAGTGAGGAACTGGAGGTAACAGAGAGGGGAGCTACAACATACCTGCCTGAAGTAGAGCATGACAAAAGGCAAGCCAAGTATTTAACTAAATTGTTATCTTTCTACTGTTTTAAAAATAGGCACTTTCTATTCACATGACAACAAAACATTCTGGAAAAGAACATTCCACGTTTTCCCCTTCTACAATACATTATGCATTTCTTTGTACAGGATTTAAACAAGACCTTCATTTATACAGATCCTTCAGTCTGGGAGGATGGTTTACAGCTCCCAGTTTAAACAATTACAGTGGTGCATACTTGGCTATGGGGTTGTCTTAGCAGACCTTAACAATTCACAAACTTGCAGAGCAAACATCACAGAAGCAAAAATGCCAGTGTTTGCACTAAACAACGGCAAACTGAAGAGCAAACATCAGCATCTAGTTTTACATCCTAAGAGTGACCCAAATTAATTCAGCTGTATTTTCCCAACAGATGTCTCAAAAGCAGTTGAAATTCCATCTCCTTTTTTTTAAATTCTAGGATCATTTATTTCAAGATGAAAATACATTTACCTGAGCTGAATAGAGATGAATGTTTTCATCAGACAAACCATTTTCAGAACTATAAAATATATTTATTACCCAATTAACATAGATTTATGCTACATATTAAAACAAACTCATATCATTGGAAAACTAATTAACATGTTTCTAATGACATGTTAATTTATGTCATTAGAAAACAAAACATATATTTCTGAACTGGACACCATGCCCTCCACACATCTCAAACAATTTAGCCTCCTTCATTACTGTTCTTTTCAGGATCCCATGTGTTTGTACTGATTGTTTATGTGACTACACTAGAAAAGCACCATCACTTGTTTTATCTGAGGCAAAGAAAAATATATACATACATATGCATCAGATATGTTACATCCCTACAAAAATAAAGCAAAAGCTGATAGCTTCCACTCAGAAAAACAACTTATCTGCCTTCAAAAAGAAGAAAGGAATTTACTTTTCATGATTTCACAATACAGCCTGGCACCATATGTTTCACTTGGATTTTTTTTTTCTATTTTTGTTTTTCTTCCCTCTTGAAGGACTATAGCAAGCTCTATTATGCATGGATTCAGAAACTACGAGTCAGCCAAAAGTCGCAGATCTCTCAGGATAGACATGTTCATCTGTCATTTCACAGCAGGAGAACAATAGCAGCTTCAATATAGACACAACAAGCTCACACAATCCTTACACAGCCAGACAGAAAATCTGCCATAGCTGATAGCTAGCTGCCTTTGAAACTCCAGACAGATGTTCCTGTGTTACACCAGGATCAATTGCTGCTTTCTTGTTTCTTTATTTTCAAATTCCTCATTTTTTTCATAGCAACCAAGACACGGTTTACTACTTGTAACCTCTACAGAGCCTTGGGAAAATCACACTTCAGAAGCAACAGAACCTAAGACACAGAAGCATATTCTCTATTCTGCAGTTTTGCTGCTCTTGGGACCTATTTTAGAAGAAGGTTGACAAAGACTGTGCTTGTGTTGTATAATGATTTTCTAGAGCTCTGCTTAACAGCCTTCAATTATCTTCTCCATTAATCTGTTTAAGAGCATACTGCATTGCTGCTTAACTGTTGAAAAAAAAATCCATTTTGATTTTTAGAAATTATTTATTTCATATCTGTAGATCTTGAAAACAAAATTTTTAAACAAGAAAAGAATTATTTGTAAAACACTCTAATTTAATCTTTGAGTGGTTATGCAGAAAAAATTGACAAAGTATTGGCTGCAGTAGAAGTAAGAAAAAGTGTCACTTCTAACATTCAACCAATTTACATATCTAAAAATAATCTCACTAGCCCCATCTGTTTTGTTTCAGTAGTATACGGTGGAGGTTTTTCCTGATGAGTCTCATTGGGTTTTGATTACAGCAGATTTGCAATTTTGGCTCCTTCATTTTCCACAAGTAAACAAATGAGTCCCCTTAAACAACAGGACAGTGCCTGTATCCTACTGTGAAGTTTGCTCCATCGAGAATGAGCTTCTAAGACACTGGACTTCTAGTAACTGATGGCATACTGAAAACATGCACTTCGGTGTACCTTCAGAAGTCCATGCTAGGATTTAAAATTAAGCAAACCTAAATTTAAACAAAAGAATCCTCAAAAAGGATGTAACTTGACAAGATGACGGCTGACACGCTACATCGTACTAGCTCACCAGATTTTGTTCAAGAACAGTATCATCTGCACTTCTTCTTTAAGGACCTCACAGACAGAAAAAGATAACAGTCTAGGAAAGGAAGAAAAATAAAGAAGCTTGGGAAGGAGCAAGAAAGAAATACTCAAAAGATAAAGCTAGAAGCTTCATATATGCATATGACTGATGCAAAGTATGCTT
Organism: Petroica traversi; assembly: GCA_025920805.1. NCBI lineage: Eukaryota > Metazoa > Chordata > Aves > Passeriformes > Petroicidae > Petroica > Petroica traversi. Next base: position 144,808 of record JAHLSL010013733.1, read on the forward strand.
TATACAACATCCGAATTCCACGATTTCATGTCAAAAATTTAGCTGTCTCTCAAATATTTCTGGAAATTTTACAGACACTGAATGTAAAGTTCTCTTTAGCAAATCGATATGGTTTTTGAAACTATAACACAAGTTTCTTGCAACTTTCCACAAAGATGTACTTCAGTTCCACCCAACTGGCAAAGGCAATTAACTATGCATCAACTCTTAGTCCTTTAAAGTTTGTTGGGTAGAAACAGTATTTAAATCTTGAATAAAAATCTCTCAAATATTGAAAAATATTATGTATGCCATAGTAGAGGGAAAAAATGGAAGGAAAACTCTTTTAGATGGGCTTTAGTTTAGTTTTTGGATGGCAGGGGTTGTTTGCTCTCGTATCTGTACTGAAGCTTGGAACAGCCTGAGGCAAGGAACTGCACAAATTAAGCAGCAGTAAGGGTGCAGCTGGAAAAGTCAAAAGGTAACATCAAATTGAATTCCTCACCATTAAGCAATGGAACAACAGTTAAACCTGCCACAAAGGAAAATTAAATCTGAAATACCTGCTTTTCACTTGTCTCCAAATCTATTAACATGGTTGGTCCTTTTCCTAGTACATCATCATTTTTTGTGAAACTGTGTTATAGTATATAACCCCTGTATTTTCCATTAAGAGGTGATTTCCTCCAGATTACTTTAAGTGTACGTCAATTAATTTATCATTCTGCAATTTAGGCTATGTTCTAACATATTCAAACTCTAAAATGTCAGTTTCCATTTCTTAGCAAGATTAATTAAACTGACTTAGTTGATGCAAAGTCAGTGTCTAAAGAAAATAAAGTTCCTGGTAAACATTAGAGCTTTCCTTTTTTTCCTTACATCAAGGTCCAAAGACCCAATAGAATGGGACATGTTCCTCCAGGAAGCAGATCAGAGCCAGGAAGAGTCTGTTTCTCCAGGAAGCAGAGTAGAGCAGAATGTTCCAGCCCAGATATACAGCACGCTGTAAAGGAGGGCCCATCTTCCCTCTGCTTTTTTCTCTCTACTGTGCTCCCTCAGGTATTTTAGATATACCAGTAACATCTGCAGTAAACAGCGACCAAGACTGAAAAAAAAAAGCACACGATACCTAACTATCACTTGACAGACAAGTAGATCCTTACTTGAGTTGTACAACTGTTCAGGGTTGAAAATTCCTAAGGAAATACAATGAAGGAGGAACAGTTTTCAAATTACACAAGAGAGTAAATGGCCATGAGAATTACAGGGAAAGGTTTAATGGAAAAGAATTCATTTTCCTGGGAAAGTTCTTAAATTCAAACAAAATCTCACACTGGAGATTCAGTAAACCTCAGGATACAGCAAGACATTTTAATATAGTGTTGGGAGAAATTAAGTCACAATCTATAAATTGCAGGGCTGGAATAAAATTTGTAGCTTAAGGAATCATTTAATGCTGAGATCCTTGCAGAGAATACAGAGAATACTTCTCCTGCATGTGTTAACATCATTAATATAATACCACCACACTTTTGCCCTAAACTCTCATAAAAAGCTATTTAGGTTATGCTTCATGTGTTTAACGTGGTATTTAACTGCAGGACTTTACATACACCAGTACAACACTTGTTGACATCTTTCTGGAGCCTAGCTCAGCAATGTACCACATCATCAAAACACTCCTTTTAAATCCACACAAACGCAGATGGAAGCCTGCTATTCACCAGGAAATTCCCTCTGCCAAGGTGCACTTGCAGAGCCTCTGAGTTTTGTTAAACAAACCCAAGAGCAAGCAGTTCTCCAGACAGAAAAGTACAAAAACAGTGTCAGGGCCACTTTCCCAGTCCTATCTTTTTGTTCCATTACGGATGATCACTATTTTTTAAAAAAATGCAGCCTTAAATCACAAAAAAAGAAAAGCAAAACAACCCCACTGGTTCCCTCTGTGTCCTCATGTACTGGCTGGCAGAATGGGATTATTACGAGTAGTTTCCAGATGCAAAGAGACTGATCACAAGCACAATGGCAGGACTCTGCTGTGTACTTTCTCCCAGCTGCGAGAGCTGCTCTGCCCGCCGGCACTGTCACACAAGCACTGGTCCATCTTCTGTCATGTAAACACAAGAAGTGCATGGACAGTTCACAAAGCAATGGGAAGCTGATTCCCTTGAAGCAGGGGGATTGCTCTGCAGGTCAGGCACAACTGCAGCTTTCACAGCAAGCACAGATAAACCCAACGCCACATTCCTGCTATTCCTGCAGGCAGGAGCAGCGTGACAGCTCAGTGAGAAGCACACAAATGAAGCAGACCTTTAAATGCCTTTTGCCTCAGACGATCCCTTCAAACAGAAATTGTTCTTTACTGCCTACAGATGCAGAAGTGCATGATCCCAACAAGAGAGGAGGACCCAGAAGGAAGACATCTAGAGTAACCAGGCAGATAACCTCAACCAGTCTATGTCTGCAAGACAGCAAATACTTTGATAGATCTCAGGATGAGTAGGCTTTGTTTCTGGGATATCACTTTACTCCTCACTGCTGACAACTGTCTTCCATTTACATTTTTCTAGGGCACCTGGAATCACTCATTCTTAGCATGGCCACTGCCACGTCTGCCAGTCACTCCTCAACCCAGAGTACTACGTACAAGTGCTACAGCACCACATCTCTCCTCTTTGCATAAAGCACTACTTTGATTTCCAGGAACAGACCAGTTTATTTTCCTCTTTCCAAAACTAACATTACTGCTACTGTAATCCTGGAGAAAGAGATACCCAGGGGAGAATCAAACAGCAATAACAGAAGTTGTGAAAACAAAATGGCTCCCTTCCATCTGTGAAACACAACCATTGGGGAGGGGAAAGGAAGAATGCTTTGAACAGGCATCTCTGCAATAAGAGTCTATTTAGATGTGTCAGACAGTGTCCTGCTGTGCTTGTCCCCAATTATCTGGAATTAGAAATAAGATGGGGAGAAGATTGCAAGCTTTGATCTGAAGCAGAACACCGCCAGTTTTGTGGTATCAGTCATGTCATACCCTTAGAAGCAGCCAAGCCTGAGATCTGTTCCTAAAACTCTCACACATCTTATCCACTGATCTCCTTTGATCCAAATGATGAGTTACCCCTTTTGGACACAAAATGGAAACACCTCACAGAAGAAGGAGACCTGCTTGTAACCCCCTGGCTTCAGCTTCAGGAGCAGCTGAACTAGTTTGAAGTATTTTGCCAACCAAAAAGGAACATGAGAAAGGGCTTCCCCTCCTCCATCTCTTCACTCTGACCCAATACCTGGTCAGTCAGTATCATCTCCTTCCCTCCGTTACATCAGCACGACAGACCACCCTAAGCCTGGGTTCTTTTTGTTTTGAGTTAGTCTGGGAGAGGGGGAGAGCGGGGCTGATCAGGAGCAGAGCCAGGCTATGCCCTCCCTCAGTTCTGGGGAATCAAGACACTGGATCAGTCCCAGTACTACCACTGGAAAGGCTGCCCATCTGTGGGATTTTAGAACATCTCTAATTTGCCTCATCTGTAATATTTTTTTAAAATATCATTTGACTGGAGTTAGGCACACACATTATTTTTTTCTGATTACTCCAGACACCTTTGCATTCTATTAGGATTGCAGTACTGCACAAGCACTCAGCCTTGGTAATTGCTCACGTTAAAGCTTTCTGCAGTTATGGCAGAAGATAAACAGAAACTCAGATTTAGGAGCGACCTACCTAGAAATGTCATTAGCTTGGTGGTTTATTTTAACTGACTGAAGGGCACAATTGTTCAACATAAACAAAACCATTTTCTTACTGAGTAACACAAACAAGGTTAAGTTTGTGGCATACATTTCATTAAAATAAAACATCTGTAAATTAAGTCACAGGGTGTGCTAGCATTGAGAGTCCTAAATATTTTAACACACACATATTCATAGTATTTTGTGCACTAATGTACAAATGCATGTACTTTACAAATGTATGCATAATTATCCAACTTTAGGCACAAATGCACATTTCACAGTTCATTTAGAAAATTCAGCTCTTCCATGGAATAATATATCCAGTGTCTGACATATATCTTCACTTGTTTGAGAAAACTAAGTTTTAAGTGTAACTGCTAACAATATAATGACCTCCACAAACAAACAAAATGCTCCATCTTTCACTTCCCCTACGAAAACATCTGAGGTCTCCTCGAATGCTACATTTTAAACAGAGGTTTAGAATTAAAAACTTAATTAAGAACAGGAATTTAACTGGCCTAAACTTATCCATCAGTTGACAAACAAATTTATGTGACCATATTTGAACACACACATCTGATCACTTGAAGTGTGCCAAGAGATACAACACTTACTTCCCATGATTTTTAAATCTAGAGAGACAGTGAACTTAAAAAAAATTAGTCCAAGCACCACTGTTCTGAAAATCAGCACAGGTTTTCAATGATCAGCTGACCAAAAAAAAAAGCAAACAAAAATGTTATCTGTCATCTGAAAAAAATTATATACCATCTGAATACTCCTACTTAAAAGAGTGTGTTAAAAAAATGTTAGGATAAACTTCTTACCCAAGCTTCACTACTTGCAAGGGTGAATACCCACTGAAGCTAAATGGTGTCCTAAAAAAATCATCGAGAGCTGGAAATTACTGTAAAACAACCTTTACCTTTCTAAGTGGTAACAGAGTAAATTGTGACACAAGAGGAACCTCCTGTTCTAATCTAGATAAAGAAGTCTTCTTTTAGATAAGATTTCATTTGCATCTGTCTTTAGCAGCAAATGAATTGGCAATCTCATCTCTTAAGATGATGGAGATGTTGGAAAAAAACCCAAACAACACAAATCAACAAAAATCCCTACTCTTTAAGAGAGAATTTCCAAGCTCTCAAGAACAGCACTCAGTCATCACAAATTTAGCGCACGCTGGTAATAGAGACAGAACAGTCCTTGTAACAGATAAGCTGAAGTCACAACATTTCCTGCAATTCTAGAAGTAACAAAAATGTATACACAGAAAAACAGGCTTATTAAAGCATTTTATGCAGCAGTGTACATGCCATGAGCAAAGCACTGGCCACAGATTATCAAGGAACAGGTCATTGGCTCTTTGTTGACAACATCAAGCTTCCTGAAATCTGCCCACACTGTGTCCTTCAGGAAGTGATGGGATGTTTTGGTTCACTTGGTCAGAACATATTCTTATGTTCCCTTTATTTGACCAATAAAAGGGAAAACTTGCTGAAGACCATTCTGAATGTCTTCAGTGTAGCCCCCACTTCTTTGCTCCTACCAACCCAAAGCAGGACTTTCCCTCCCAGAAAGAAGTTTCTTCTTTCTTTCTTTCCTGTATATAACCAGCCTCCGTACAAAATAAAATAAAAAAAAAATAAATAAAAAAGAGAGCGTGAGAAAAGAAAAAAAAAATAACCTTTCTCGCTTTCCTATCCATGTTCAAATTCTATTATAGGTGTTGCAGATAAAACCTGACAGGCCTGTACTTTTAATCAGTCCTCATTTGGCCAGCATACTATTTACCTACTACATACAGTGTTCATTTTTCAGTAAAAATTTGAAGCAGTCTCGAAGTTAGTCCAAATTTTAAACCCATCCACGGAAGAGCTGGCTTTAATTCAAATGAATGCACTTCCAAGACGTATGTATTTGTGCATCTGTGCATCTCTCATCTGTAAGCAAAGCTCCATGGGTGTTTAGTTACCTGCATTAGTAACTTAAGAATATTTTCAATGTTTTGCAAACAAAAAAACAAACAAAACCCCCAAAACCCTACAACATTTCTTTGGCAACAACATGAAAAAAAATTAGAACCCACTATATTTCAGAAAAAAAATCTGTTAAACCCAAGAGTTCAGTCAATAAACATTAGCCCCTTATATCAAATGTAGCTTATAAATGATTAAACTTTAACAATCCCACCCCACTCAAGCAGGTCAGATAAAATCTGCTGCTTCTTAATTGGCAAAATATTTAACCAGCCTGAGTAATCACTTAAGAGAAGTTAACCCCTTGATTCTGTATGTTTAAAGATTAACATTTACAATGTTCAGAAAGTATAAGCCAGTTACTTTTAAAAACCTTATTTGCAGCTCATTTCCTTTGATCTGAAAATTCATACAATATCAACTAGCCAATAACAACTCTACAAAGAAATAACTTTTTTTAGATTTACATTAATTATAACTAGAAACCTGGTGGTCTGAATTCTATTTCTGACTCTTTATGATCCAATAAACTAATTTAAACTAATTTTCTCAACTAAAGTCTTCAAAATCACATGTAACAAAAAAAATCTCCTAAAAACCACCCGGTCAAACATGTGAACTTCACTGCTGGACAAACCTCATTATCTCAACAAGCAAAAAGCAGAGGCTTTTCTTATATTTCTTCAAGAGAGGAATACCAATTCTGGAAAGCAGAACTTTAAAAGAATTTCATTTCTGAAAATCTTTTGGAAAAACTAACATATATTAGCACAGTTCCAAGTAAAGATTTTTAAGAAAGCACCAAAAACACAAGATATGCTAGAGAATAGCAGAATTTTATGTTTTATCCCAGCACATTAAAAAAACTCAAGATTTTTTCCCTTTTGATCTATAATAAAAAGCAGTCAGGTATAGCAAGCATTTTCCATTGCTTTTTACTGGAGTCATTGGTTTTCAGCTCCCTGGAGATAATCAAGCCTTGAATATGAAGAATGCAACACAGTGATAAAAAATGGATGCATCAGATGACTTCCAAAATATACTAGTAAATAACACTTAACCCCCTTCTTCTGGTGATACTGCAAGTGGAATTTCTAACACAGCTGATAATTTGATATACAAAGTTAACATCAAATTGCTCATGCTGTAGGACTGGAAGGAAGCTGGTTTCTGAAATAAATGTCTAATGAGAAAATGGTGCAGCAGCCAGTCTGCCTGCCCACCCCAGGGGGCAAGCTCAGCTGGAGTTGTTGGGCTGGAGATTCTCCTTCCTGGTGCAAAAACATGGGCACTTTTAACACGCATTTTTTTCTGTACCAGAAACCTATCACCAGCCCGCATCACCAGTCACAGGTAAAAAAAAAGATTTTCTGATTAAACATGAGATGGCTGTCATGCCTCACATTCCCCAGACTCTCTGAAGTTTCATATTTTTTTCATATATTTAAGAAGTTACCTAAAACATGTCATGCTCCTAAGCAGAGGGATCAGAAATGGTAATTTCCAATTCCTAGCTGCAGGCACCAGCTAAAAGTCTCACAAAATCAGGTTCTTTCAAGCATTTTCTCCTTCCTCCTGGCTCTCTTACTCTAGAGTGGGTCAGCTTCGGTAAGATGGGAAAATCCTCCAACTCCTCTCCTTCTGACAATTATGTGACCTGGTGGTGAAGACACTGAGAGGTGGTGACTGCAAGTGGGCTCCCCAGCCTGCAGAAAGATGGGAACATCTATTTTCACTGGAAACACCCCAGCTGACAGGCACAGTTCTTTTACTTACCTGTGCAGAGGAGGGGATCCTGTGTTGATGGGGATGCCCAGCACCCACCAGCCAGAAGCAGGCAGGAGAGGAGCACCAACACTGTCCATGGGCTAATCCTGCAAGTCTCACCATTCCCTTGGAGATCTCAGGTTCTCTCTACTGACTCTACCAATATTGCAGGCTCTAACATCAGGTAACATGAATCAGGTGGCAAATGTTTCAGCTCTACATGGGATTCAAACACGGAGCTGCTTTGAAGCGGCACCCAACACTTTTATGTTTGAATACACTTGTATATCAATTTCTGGCAGAATTTTAAAGCATGGCATTCTGAAAGTAATTTAATGGAAGAAAAATGAGTCAAGGGAAAGATTCACTTTCCTTTTACATGCATGACTCATTTTAATTATCATCCTGCAGGCAGATCAGTTAATTGCTAGAAAGAACTGATTATTTACTCATTTTCTCATTAGGTAAGAGCCATTGCAACTCAGACTGAAAAATCACAACATGAACTAAAACCAGACCTTGCCTTATACATTTTTACTTCCTTTTGTATTTTTACTCTATTTTCAGACTAAATTTTTTGGAAAATAACAGTGAGACTACATTGCTAAGGCACATTTTTCTTTTTTTAACATCTGAAATGGGTTACAACAGCTAATAAAGCATTATAGTATCTATTTTTTAAACTAAGTATCCAGATGTGTCTCTAGAAGTTTTTGTTAAATCAGTGAAATATGAACACTTTATTTCACAGCATAACCCAGTACACAGGATTTTCTTCAAAGCACTTATCAGTTCAAAGTTTTGTTTTTATTTTACTGTACTATAAGGGACCTCAAACTAAACTAATTTTTTGGGGAAGAGGAAAAAGGACAATTGGAATTGCTTTTTTTGGGTTGCATGATTTGCTTCAGGGTTTTGTTGTTTTTTTTTTGAACAGCAGAAATCATGCTAGAAAGATAAGACAAAAATCAAATTGAGCCCTGGTGACATGGCAAGTGCTCAGCTGATGAAATCATGCCAAAACTAGCACCTATAATTAACATACAATAGAATGACAATGACAAAATCTCAAAATAAGTTCTCTTCCATTCTGTCTGAAGGAGTTGTGTATTGTGACTGGGAAAGTACCTTTTTTTCTCTAAAGAAATCAAATGCATATGTTGGTATTTCAGCCTGGAAATAAGATATGGCAGGTAAAAATAATGCAGTCCCCTAGCTGCCACGATTTATTATTGAAGAGTAATATATCTAGAGAAATTATGTATATTTACGAACATTCTCATTTATGCTGAGAATCTTCAAGATTGCATTATTTCAAGAACATATTATTTCACACAGGATATGCCTCCAAAAAGGCATTCAAACTCGTGAGTGGGCAGAAACCCTAGGCCACTTCTTCCTGGCAAGGTAAGGACTGGTAGGGTCCATCTGGACAGCTAAATGTGGCAATAAGTGCATTGATGTGCTGGCGACTGCACAGCAGGAAGACCTTTTCCCCAAGCTAAGGGCAGAATGGCTACACACAGCTAGAACACAGCTAATCTTCTGACCAACAAGTGAAACAGCTCCTGCTCCTCAGTCAGAGCAACCCTGGTATCAACACAGGCTGGCCCTGCCCAGAAGGACTTGGGGGTGTCAGTGCATGAAAAGTTGGGCATGATCAGGCCATGTGAATCTGCAGTCCAGAATGCAAATAATTTGGCTGCAGCCAAAGCAGCATGGATCAGCATGGATCAAAGTAGCATGGATCAGGGCCAGGGAGGGGATTCTGCCCCTCTGCTCTGCTCTGCTGAGACCCCACCTGCAGAGCTGCATCAGCTCTGGGCTCTCAGCACAGGAAGGACATGGACCTGTTGGAGTGAGTCCAGAGGAGGCCACAAAAATGATGAGAGGGATGAAGCACGTCTCCTATGAGGAGAGGGGAGAGATTGGGGTTTTTCAGCCAAGAGAAGAGAAGGCTACAGGGACACTTTATAACACCTTCCAGTATCTAAAGTAGCCTACAAGAGAGCTAGAGAAGGACTTTTACAAGGGAGTGTAGTGACAGGACAAGGGGCAATGTCTTTAAACTAAAAAAACAAGGTAAATTCAGGTTAGATATAAGGAAGAAGATTTTAACGATGAGGGTGGTGGATCACTGGAGCAGGTTGCCCAGAGATGTGATGGGCTCCCCATAGCTGGAAGCATTTAACATCAGGTTGGATGAATCCTTAAGCAACTGATCTAGTTGAAGATCTATGCCCATTGATCTATGTCCCTGCCCATTGAAGGGGGGTTGGACTAGATAAACTTTAAAGTAACATCCAACCCAAAGTATTCTATTACTCTATTAAAGAGATTCACACCTCATCCAACTAGAAAGGCAGAACTGCTACATAACTCAAGCCATATGACTTCCCTGAAATAATTCAGTGTTGAACTCTAGTTTATTTGTTCAACAAATAAACTAGGGCGGGGGGGGTGGGGGAAAGATGGAGGTGGGGGGAGCTGTAATCTTGATTTTAGCATTGACCTGAAGTTTCTTACTGACGCCCTATCTCACTCCACTATAGATTTTTCTGGCTCTTCTCTGGTAACAGCCAACATCATCTTTGATATATAGACATTAGCAGGTTATTCCAGTAGCAATTGTACCAGTTCCAAGTACATGATACAAACTCTACTCCAAGGCAGTACGCCTCACTTTAATACTTGGGAATTGTGATGGGCCTTTCCTCTTATCCTTGGGTCTTTTTCTCTGTGTTGACAACATATGTTAAGCTGATCATCTGCTGTGACCCTGTATTCAGAGCAACCACTTTTGCACACGACATGCTCATGGAGTTACTCGTATTTCTCATCAGGATGACTTTGACTTCAGGATTTCCAACCTGTCCACATCACAATCTCTTTCTCTTATTTGTCATTCCACCACCTGCTGTATGTTATTGGCAGGGAAAGCACTGGCTTTTTCCATCACTGGTGATTTTTAAATGCTCTTTTTATGTTGTAAGTTAAACAAGAATTAATCCAGGAATATATAATGCCTCCACTGCCCTGAAAATCAGGCTGCCCGACCACAGAGGTCAGGGCCTTGTAAGCTCTGGTTTTGTCACTCTCCAGAGGCTCACATGGGTAATGTGATTTTTGTCACCAGTAAAATGATCACTGAAGAGACAGCAGCTTACCTGCAAATCCAGCTAAACAAGAACAGCCCTATATTTACAGTTACATAAGGAACCTGTCAGTTAGCCAGGTCAAAGCTGATACTTTGGTTTTGCTTTGGTTTACTTTATGAACAAAAAAAGGTTGTTGAAAGCAAAAGTACTTCACCTAAGCCTGTTACATATCTTAATCCATCAATTGAACTTGTCACCTCATATTAAAAAAAAAAATCTAGAAATTTTCATCAGAAAATTTTTCCAAAAACCTGTCCTAGTGTCAGTTTCATACACTTATTCTACTGCCTATTAACTCAATCCCATCCATCCAGCCCGATGTCACATACAGAGCCTGCCTTTTCCAGCATTTCTATCCAGTCAACCCAGCCCCATTCCCCTGGAGGAAGAAGAGTGTGGTTTTCACGGTCGCATCCACTGCTTGAGGAGTGAAATATTGCTCCTACCTCAACTTGATGCAAAAGGTCAGGGATGAAACTACCACCAATGGGACCCTGTGACCATTCCTAGTGTATCACTGCCTGCTAACATCCATCTGCTCTTACCTTCTCAGCAGCAACTGCACTCAGACTGTTCAGGGCTGACAGCACAGTGCACTCACACATCTGCACACTCAGCTGCCTTCCTGACCTCTCCTCCCCAGCAGTCCATAACAAAACACAGATCCAGCCCATAAGTCCATTGTACAACATTAAGTCATCACATGTAATCTAATAAACTAGAGACAGAACACTTATGTCATATTCTAGTCTCTGAAACTTCTCCAGAGGAAAAAAAAGTAAATTGGTGGGAAAGGTGGAGAGGATGTAAATAGCATTAACAGAACAGAGAACTTAACTGCTCAGATTTTCCAAATTTTCTGAATGCACTTTCTTTGGCCTTGGTGATTTTAATGGATTCTATTTACAGCTGTAGTTATTGGACTGAAGTCTGTTTTGTTACAGATTGTGGTAAGAGCTACACTGTCTCTTCCAAATACTGAACAACACTGATTATAAATTTCTTGTTGGATTTGCTCTCTCATTATTAATGCACAAATCGTAATGTGCAGTTCAATTTGCTTCTTACAGAAAAAACTCAACAGCCCTGAGCACAATGATCAGGACGATCAAACTCAAGGGGCAGAGTTCTGACTTCTCCTAAAGAAGATTTGTAGGTGACTCCTCAGTATCCAAAGACTGAAGTCCCCTGTGAAGTGAAATAGGAGGGGACTAAGTTCTGAGAACACTGATTATTATCCTCTCCTAATAAATTAAACCACAAATTATACATTTAAAAAAATATTATTTTTGTAATTTTAGAATTAATACAGATATACTGTGTATCCTAGAAACAAACAGACATCTGGGAAGCATTCTGAGTTGTGTCATAGTGAGCAGAAATACACTGCAAATCTCACAAAATTAAAAATCTACTGTATAGCTGCATTCAACAGCTGAAGAGCAGACTTTGGGATCCTCAAGCCTTCTGGCAAGTCTATGCTCTCAAAAAATTTACAAAAAATTGGATGTTCTTTCAGAATTTCAATACAATTGAAAATGGGCATGGAGCAGCTTCTGTTGGAAAAGGGCTTTAACTGTGACTACATCAGCTACACTGGATCGGGGTTTTTAATTAAATTTCCAGCCCACAATTTCCATTTCTGCACATCTACATGATCCCAACCTATATATCATTTATAATTTTGATGTGTGGAAACCATACATTTCAATTCACCTCCTTTTACCCTTCATAATGCCTCTAAACTTAAGTCAGATCTCTGTGGTACTGCAACACCATCACTGCCAAATGGGTCATCTGTCTTTCAACACTTTTCAGAAAAGTAATTTTTTTCAATTTTAGATCAACAGATTCACCTAAACTTGAAACACAAATATATAGTTACAGGCTGACTACAGCTATTTCTAGTTATTAAAATTTTCAGCATCAGTTCATGTTATAATTGATGCTGTTATTTCCCTAAAGTGTCAGTAGGCAGACTTTTATAAAGGAAAGGAAGATTACATCACATAAGTGTCAGTCAGATTCTGAGATAACTTTAAAAATAACCAAAATTCTCATCAGCAGGAGCTCAACACTGCATAATGACCTTAAAAAAAGGCTCTAGACAACATTAAACAGTAATCCCTCCTGAAGAGAGAGAGAAGTAGATAGAATGCTCATAGTGTTATTCAACATACTCCACTTCCTTTTTGCTTTTTAAAACCCAAAATGAAAACTGTGTCCTGTCACCATAATAACTACAGTCTCCTGAAAACATCTGAAAGTGTATCTCAGATGGCTATTCATGATGTTTCTGTTGCACAGGCTTACCATGTTTGAAGAATTGGAATTTGTGTCTTCAGTGCTATCTTAAATAAGTAAGTTAAATAAATAGAATTAGCCTTCTGTAAGTGACTGAAAAATATGCCCTGTTCCCCTGTTCACTTGGTACCTCCAGACAGCCTCCCAGTACTGGACACCCTCTCCAAAGCTGCTGACATGCAGACTCAGAACATTCTTCTTCTACCGAAGTCAGATCAACCATAAAAAAAACCCCATACAAACAAACAAAACCCCCAAAACAAAAAACCAAACCAACAACACCAAAAACCCAAAACAAACAAAAAAACCCAGAACCAAACCCCCCCAAAAGCCAAAACAAGCGAAAAAACCCACTAGCCCAAACAACCCCCCAAACAAAAATAAAGAAACCTAAAAAGCCCCCCAAAACAAAACACAACCCCCCCAAAAAAACAACAACAAGAAAAAAAGCAGATCTCTTCGGTAAATCTTTCTTGCCTTTCACTATTATCTTCACCCATTTCTTTCTCAAATGCTTAACATAAGCTTTATTACTTGGCTAAAAGAGAAATAAATACAGGGTCTGAGAAACTGGAGTAGGAGATAAAAAAATTCATGATACTAAAGTGATTCATGATACAAAAGAGTGAACATGCAGTCTTTTGATGCAATTATCTTCATTTCAGATGAAACAAGACAGATGCTCTGTTTAACAGGCATAATTTCAAGACAAAAATCAATACTTGAAATTTTATTAAGAAACTGACACCACTCAATTTTCTGCTATTCTGTTCCTATCAAAACAAAGTCAAATTTAAAATCTAATTTTGCATCATCTGTTTATATGAGGACAACAAAGACACTACTGCAGTCTGTTTTGGAATAAAACTGTTTGTTCACAGAATGTGCTTTAAATTTTCATGTTAAAAAAAATCTCTAGCTACAAATGAAAGACCAGCTGATACCATACATGTTTTTCTAATTGCAAAACAATGTCCCTCAGTTATGTTTCAGAATATTGAGGTTTCTTAGAAGCACTTTTTCTCAGCACCAGCCACGCCAGAACATGGACAAGTTGAGGAATTGATTGTTTCTTTAAAAGTCAACCCATTCAAACCATTCATGCAATTAAAAAGCCTAATAGTTGAACAATGCAATGAATAAAGTAACTGTAAAAAGGGACAAGATAACTTTGCTTTTATGAACTTCATTTTCTGGGCAACATTCATCTTTCTAAAATATCAACTGTAAATGTGCAAACTATAAATAAAAGGAGACAAAATCACAGAAAGCTTCCTAAAATTATGAAGTAAGCAAGTGCCTCGTAACTTCAAAATTTGTATTTACCAGGGATAATTAATTTAATAAACCACACTTCTTGGCAATGTGCCAACCCACCTCTTAAGGAAACACCAGAAGACTGCATGACTACAAATGCAGTTGGTCACTGAGTTATCTGAGAAGTACATTGTGAGCAGAGTCCATTAATTCATAAGAAAAGATATAGTTAAGAGGTTTTGGAAAAATAATGGAAATTCCTTAACTATTCCTTTTGTTCAAAAAATTTTGCATTAACATTTTCCCATTTTGTCCTATTTGTTTTGTTTGATGCAGTTCATTGCCTAGTGGTTACATTTAAAATATCCAGTGAATGATTACACAAACCATCTCTTGATATCATCACACATGGAGGTTTCCCAGACATAGAGAATGAAAGGGTTAATTATAAACCTACACATCTAAGTATTGTCATGGAGATTCTGCATACTAAAATCAATATTCAGAAAATATTTCCATTATAAATTTTAACACAAGTTCAAGAACTACTGAACTTAGGCACTAACAAAGCTAAAGTTCATCTAAAAACAACACAGACCCCACAAATGGTTCTCAGAAATTGTAGATAGAGAACAGACAGTCTGCTCAGTCTAGGTCAATGCAAGAATGCTCATTACAGCATTGCTTTCAGAACAAAGCATCCCATTTAATTGTATTGTATCTGACTAATGCAATTTTTGGTATTTGATGGGAAACAGTTCCAGAGAAAATTATTTCAATACAAAAAGTAACACTGACACACAGCCTACATTTTCTTCATTTCATTATCACCTTGATTCTTAAGCCTAATTTCACCACTGTTCAAAAAGGTTATTAAGAGTAGTTTTGTTTTCCTCATAAATCATCCCACCATCCCTTTGATGCTTTTGACACCTTCTTCTTAATTCCTGTGAATCCATCAACAACTTCTCATAAAGGGTACCTTGAAATGCCCACAATTCAAACAAATGTGAATGTACTCCAGGAAAAAGAAGTGTTTATAAAACAGTAAAGAAACATTTTTTCTTTCCTCCCCTTTCTTGTTACCTAAAATATTTTTGCATACAACTGGAACCCATCTTTTTTCATTACTACCTCAAACTCAGATATTACACATTTTCCTAGTCCTTTAGTAGTTTTTAGGTTTCTCCGACCCATTTTCTTTTTTGTTTAAACTACATAGTTGTATAGTATTTTTAAAAGTATTTCAAGACAAAACTCAGTTTCTTCTTATTATTTAATTTAGGAGACTTGATGCTGAATGAGGGATGATACTATGATGTCTATATCTGATGATATTTTCTTCACAGATTCCTGTCCTGAAAAATCATATATTAGTTGTACTGCATGCCATTTATGGTCAAACACTACTTTTTCCACATGTCCAATCAATTAAAATAATTTTGTGAGACTCAAAATACATCTCAAAAGTTACCAATGTAGCAAACAATTCCATTATTTTAAATATTGAATATCATTAAAATGGCAACACACAACCATTTGCTTTTATAATATTTTCCAGACAGTACACATGTTTAAAAATTTAACTATTCACGTATCATGTGCTGGAACAAACCAATGTGTAGGTGGTGAATCTTCCAGCTGAGCTGCGCAAAAACATCAGTGCACAGGAAAATAAGTTAAATGGAGCCAAAATATCTCCCCTCTACAGGCAGAAACTCAAATTTAAGCATATGAAAAAAACATAGTCATTAGGAAAACTAGTTTATCTTCTGTTTCTGAAAGGATATAATAAATAACAGACAAAACTACAGTGTGGGCCATGTTCAGGAAATCTGTGAGGTCTCTGGGACCACACACTCCCTCCAGAAAGGCACACATATTAGTGATGAAGCAACTCACCCACCCAGGGCAATGCTCAGATCACTTACATATGGCTGGAAAAGGACAGAGAGACATTCACCAAATGCTTACCAGTACCAAGAACTACTACCATTGACAGATTCAATGCCCAGTGGCATTTGAGGATGCCGGAATAGCTACAGGCTTCTTCACAGGCTTGAACTCCCCAATAATCCAATGCAACAGGAGAAACAAAGTAATTTTTAGACCAAGTCTTCTGTCGGCTGATTCATTTACTTTTTAAAACTTTGAGATGCAAAAGCCCTCAGACCTACAAAGGTCTCTGAACTGCAGTCAGAACCACAAAAGTGGGTATGAATGATATTGTGCCAGCCTACAATGCAAAGGAAACCTACAAGTAAAAGAAAATGAGAACCAACTACTTCCTGATCATGTTAAATAACAGAAGAAGGAATATTAAATTCTTCATTCAACAGCTGCTTCTCCTCCAACTGGCTGACAGGTTAGGTATGCCCTTTCTAAAGACAAATGTACCCTATTTTCAAAACAAGATGGATTACATAGGAGCCACTCAAAATCTTGGCTCTCAACAGATCCATAATCCAGGGGGACAGAGCAACTACTGAATCATTTATTCCACTGTGAGGGCATGTGAACTTCAAAGAAAAAAAAGGAAGAAAAAACAGGAAAAAAAATCCAGTCCCTGCAGCATAGACAGTTTTATGCTGACTGTAGCCATACATAGTAGTTTTCGACTTTAAATCTTTATCTCAGACAAATGAAAACAGACACATACAAATAAAAACAACTAAAATAAATTCTGCATGCAAAAATTAAGATCCTAAGCTTAAAATCAGCCTCTCCTCACTAAGGACAATGCTGAACAGCAACGTTCATTCCTCTCTTGGTTCACAGACAATGACTATTACTACATTATTAAACCACTAATGCCGTAACAGCATGCACATGCTAAAACAACAGAAACACATAATTTGAACTAGTTAGATTCAGAGCTACGAAGACATAACTCATCCAGGATTAAATCATTAATTTAGAGTTATATGCAAAAACAGAAAAATGGTGTACAGCAAAGAGACTTTATCAAGTTGCCATTTGTCAGCAGCAGAGAGAAGAGGCAGATGGACCTATTTATTTTTCTTTAAGTAGTACACCAGCTTCACTGCAAGAGCAGCACACAGACTATTTCTATCATCAGGTAATGAGATAAATGCAAATTAAGAGTATAAGGATATACTCTTTGCTTCTCTCAAGCAAAATCAAGATGCTTGTGGCTATCAAAAGCAAGAGAATGCTCCCCGTCCTGAGCAAGGGAGCTAACAAAGAGGAGACACTGGGGTGAGAGATCTAGAGGTTTTGCCAGGAGGAGCCCAGATTTTGGAGTTTGTCTGTTGAGCCCTATCATCCACCCTTGCACTGTCACTGAGACCTTCTGCCTTCTCCTCTCTTTATGACTACAGTGCCCCATGCACTGAACTCCTCAAGACATCTCTGTATATTAAGCCTGATTAAAGGCTTATTTGTTCCTATTTAATGCAATACAATTTTTGTTATTCTAACAAATTACAGTTCCTTTAGAAAAAACAAATGTTTGACCATACCTGCTTTCTCTCTAAATAAGAAGATACATAGCGATGTTCTGAGCTCCTGTGCAAAAACCACAGGAAACAAACTTCAAAACCCTTTTAGAAAGCCCTTGCTTTATAAAAAAGAAACTCCAAATTTCTGAGAATTTGACTGAGGAAGGACACATAATGGTTTAAGTCAGCCCACAAAAAACAGTAGATAATTTTGTTTCCCCAACCCAGACTGCAAACCACTTCACCATAAACTGAGACTGTAAGTGCTCACTCCTCAATTATCAGACCAACTTCCTCCTATGAGTCGTAACATCTGAAGACCTTTGGAGAAAACATGGAGTATATTACACTTTTGCAAAGATGTCTATACATATACTGCTCTCTTTAGCTGATAAAAGATATCTCGGGCCAGACAGACACAAGTCTGATGAATTTTAATTCAGTGCTTCTAATAGCATTTCACATTATCAGATACAGAAAACACAACAGAATAATTATAGCACTGATATTGATCAGTCTTTGTCCAGTCCTTCCAGTAAAAGATGGTACACTGGAAAGAGAGACAGTTGTTTTCCAAATTATTTGGTTTGTTTGACTCAAATATGATCTTTTCATCCTCAGTGGGAAAAAAAAAATTATTCAGTGAATATCTGAATATCAATGAACAATCAATCAATTGTGATAGCTACCTAAATACAATGCCATTACAAAGATTATTTTTTTATTTACTGTTTTCACAGATCACATCCAAAGTATGAGCCTCTTGGATACATTCCCAAAGAACCTTGCCTCATTCTTCAGCTAAAAAATAGTTTAATATCCAAAGAGTAGCTTCATGTTACCTGGTGCACTTGCAAGTATAATCAGCTAAAAACAGCTGAATCTTTCTCTGTCCATACACAGGAGGTATTTTAGTCCAACAGAAGAGCTGGAAAATTTCACTGCATAAACAGAACAGTTTCCTTTATCAATTCCAAAATACCAGCTGTGATGCTGTTGACTGTGACTAACTGAATTTGGCACAGCTTTAATAATCCTTCAGAGAAGAGAGTTCTATTTACTACATGCAAATACATCATCAGTTCAAATATTTGCAGGTATCAAATGATGTTATTTGAACAAATTAATCTTTATAGAGTTTCCTACATTCTATTCTTAAAGTAGTCAGAAAACAATTTTGCTGCTGTACAAACACTAATTAATGTTCACTCAGTGTGTAGAGATCAAAGTAGTAACTATATACAAACATCCCAACAATAATAAAACAGCATTCACAGTTATTTACAAAAAACTTCAACAGTCTCACCTACACAAATCGAAATGTTGCCTTTTCGTTCCCACCTCCAAAGCCACACAATTCAAATAAAGCCCCCTCCGGTATGTGAAGGAAAGTGTATGGAGTTTAAGTATGATTAATTTATCCCAACAACAGGCGTAGTTACAGATTACAGAGGCTCAGGAAGGAACTTCCTAATAACTGCATGATCCTATGTCTTCAACCGAGATTCCACTTCAGTAGCACAGGATAAATCTGCGAACAGCCTAATACCTGTTATAAAACACCCTCACTGCCACTATGATCACTGCAGAGGCTTTCCACCTCCTGGCAAAATTGCTTTTCCTCATGCCCCAAACCACTAAGAGGAGGAACATGAAATTGTTTATTTGGTATTACAAGAATAGAGGAAACATTTATGGGGTAAAGCATGAAGCAGCCTACAGACAGAGTCTGGAGGGAAAAGCACTGTTAATTTAGGCCCCTTACTCACTTTGGAAAACCCAGCCAAAATGTGTTAAACATATTCATACATGCCAGAAAAGTAAA
Source organism: Petroica traversi (assembly GCA_025920805.1). Lineage (NCBI taxonomy): Eukaryota > Metazoa > Chordata > Aves > Passeriformes > Petroicidae > Petroica > Petroica traversi. The sequence continues at coordinate 164,276 of JAHLSL010013733.1, forward strand.
GACAGCATGTGTGACACATGGCTGTGTCTTCATTAATGCCAGATTACCACTTGGTACATTATCATTTTGTATGATCACTATGCAATACAAATCTATGCCCAAGCAAGTGCAGATACAACACATTTCTGTCAAGTTTGCCTGAGTACAGGATGCTGCATTCAAGTTGGCTTCACATCAACTGAAAAAGTACAAGCAATATCTGTTAAGGTAGTGTTAAAGTCACAGAGAGCAGAAAACCTATGAGTATAAGGTTGGGGATGAAAAGTTATATTTACATGAGACACTTGCATCATGTGGTTAAGGGTTTTCATCAGCTTACAAGTGCCCTAGAGATGCACCATTGAATCAACAGTGAAAATCAAGCCAGTAAATCAGTGCCTGTAGGGTAAAGAGCAGCACAGCCTCCTCTACCCTCTGTACTGCTCTGTCCCCATCAGAGATGGAAATACTTACAGTCTTTTCTCTAACGCTGCAGGGAATCTCATCTAGCATGTGTTCATGGAAGCAGCTAAAATGTATCTACAGAAGGGAGATAGACAAAAAACCAAAAAACTTTCATATTAAATACAATTTCACACACACGTAGGAGAAAATAAATCAGAAAAGCCAAGTTAGGATTACAGACATAGCTGCTTAGATTGCCTAAATGAGACAATATGTATTATCTCATCTGGCAGTTTAGCATGACTGAAATGAAACATAATTTGCAGTTGACGCCAACTGGCAGGAAACAAATGTTCATGGTAATCTTTGTGTTTTATTAAGAAAGTACTTCTGTCTTAAATTATATGGAAAATAGATTGGAGGCTTTTGGTCTAAAAAGTACAAGGGTTGCAGATGCTACCCTGAGCTGTTCACTCATAGAAAAATGTGTCTTGAGTTTTCACAATTTAAAAGGACAAATGTAAAATTATGCCAGGTCAAATCTTCTACCCAGTACCTCTGACTCCAAGAGCAGCCAAAAGCAGATGTCTAGGGAAGAGCATGAGAATACTGTAATCATTTAGTCATACTTTCCCCAAATACGCTTGTCTCCAATAATTTGCAGCTAAGGGATTTTCAAAGCTAAGGGTCATGCTTATGTATTTAATAATCCCTTACAGACTCTTTTTTCCCATTAATTTTGTCCAGTTTCACTTTGAATTGGTGTAAATTTTCAGTATCCACAACATCCTGTGGAGTTACATAACTTAATATATATGCATGACAAAATTCCTCTTTTTGCTATTCCAAACCCAACACCTGCTAGTTTCATTTTCATGCTCATTAGTTCTTGTACTGGGAGACAAAATGAACAACTTATCCCTATGCCCCTTGCCAGGCCACTCATGTTTTTATAAAAGTATCATCACATTCCAGTTGTCTCTTCTCCTCACCAATTTAACCATTGAAAGAGTCACAGTGCTGAAAAGAAGATCCTCATTGTGTCAGTAAGTATTGAAGAGGATCCCATTCTGTTTTATTCTACATCATTAGACCCTCAAGACATAAACTAATGAAAGGTAACCCAAAGAAAAGCAAGAAAAATAACTGGGGTACAAAACCCAGCATTTGTGAGGGGAAAAGCAGCAGGCTATTATAGTTAACAAAACACAATATACAAAAAATAATTACTTGCTTTGTCCTAGACAGATGTAGGATGAGCAACTGTAATATTAAATTACTACAGGAAAGGTGTGATTGAATAACACACCAATAAAATTTTCACATGCCATGATGATGTAAGGGAGACCACTGAGTTCCTTAGAACAAGTCACAGATGACAGATACAGATGACCCTAAACTGAGGCAGAAGAATGGGTAGATGACACCATAAGGTCTCCCCTAGTCCTATCTTTGTATGATCTTCCTGGGATGTAAGGCAGAATTTCTTCTTAATGATTTAACAAAAACAAAATAAAAAAGGGGTGGCCAAAGGGTTGATTGCCCTGGGAAAAATAAAATTACAACCAACTCAGAAACAAATTATTTATTGAGACCCTTCTCTTGCCCAACTCCAAGGAGCCTGTGGAAACAAGGAGGGACTACCAGGCAAGAGCTGGAGACATTTTGCTGAAAATGAGGATTTCTATTCTCTGACCTTCCCTGGACATTCTTTAAATCTGGTTGGGCAGCAGAGGCATACTATGCTGAGTACACTGCACGTGAGTATGTGAGGCAGTCCTGATGCACTCTTAAGGACAGTTCATCTACTGTGCAGTGCCATGAACAACAGAAGAACAAGGTAAACAGGCTGGTCAAGCACAAAAAGATTAAAATATTCCTAAAGCTCTGTTTCAGACTGGACTTTCACTCTTTCACATTAACATGCACCATTCTTGCCGTAACCAAGCTCATGAAAGGCTGTATATTTTTGTACTCCAAATTCAGCTGCAATAAAAGGCAAGCTTTAATTCAAGCTGTCAGGGCTGTCATGGAATGCGGTCTGGACCACTTAGATGTAAAGATTGGTTGAAGGTAATTGCACTGATTTTATGCAGTCATGATCATGACTAATGATTGAATAAACATGTATACCTGACACAAACCTCACACACATTTCTGCAAACTGGATACCTCTGCTGAATGATCTACCATCTCAGCAGCGCAATCAGCTGGGCAATCCATAGAATATCTTACACGCCAGCTGTCACGTACTATGTCTATCAGTAGCTTAAAAAGCCCCTAAAACAGAGAAAAATGAGACCTTTGTTGACTCCTCAAAAGTAAACCATACCAGAGAAAAACTAGCTGAGGAAAAATCAATGCACAGAGAGAGAGAGAGAGAGAGTGTAGAGAATGAAGAATGAGAGAGTGAGAGTAAAGAATGAATGAAACTTTTACTATTATGCAAAGTTTGTCCCACCTCTTATGTTGAACTTAAAACAATTTCCAAGAGCACAGAAGCATATCCACAAATATGACTGAATATAGAATTAAAATATATGCTACTATTTCCAACATGCAAAATAAAAGAATGCATTGCCATCTTTGAACTAGAACTTACACTTAAAATTTTCTTGCAAACTTGCAATTGTCATGATGACCATGTATAACTACTGCCTTATTTTCTGAAATAAGTTTTATAGAAAGCTGCAAGAACTAGAGTATCTGCACAAGACATTCTCCAATATTTATACTTCAAGCCTAATTCAGTGCATATTATTCATCAGTACTAAAAAGTGGTGCAGAAAGATGCTGCTATTCTTTGCACACAAAGAATTCTGTCGAGATATTCTGTAAAAATATTGCTTTAGTTGTATTGACTGTCATGCACTCTTCCTCATGGGGACAGGAAAGAGAATCAGGAGGGTGAAAATGATAAAACTTATGGGTTAGCTACAGACATTTCAATAGATAAAGCAAAAGTCATGCACATAAGTAAAGCACAACAGGGAATTCAAACAGTGCTTCAAATGGGCAGGCCAGTGTTCGTTCTTCGCCAGTAGAGCAGGGTTCCATCACAGGAAACAGTGACTTGGGAAGACAAACACCATCACCGTAATCCCCTTCTTCTTCTTCTTCCCCCAGCTTCATTGCTGAGCACAGTTCTATGTGGTGTGAAACATCCCTGGGGCCAGTTGTAGTCAGCTATCTTGGCTGCGTCTCCTTCCAATTCTTGTTCACCAGAGCCTACTTGCTATCGGAATATGAGATGCTGAAAAGTCCTCGACTTGGTGTGACTGCAGCTCAGCAACAACAAAAACTTCAGGGTGTTATCAACATTAGTCTCATACTAAACCCAAAACATAGGACTATACCAGCTATTATGTCAGAAAATAATTCAGCTGAAACCAGAACATCAGTAAACTCCTAATATCTGACAGAATATGTACTCTTGTCTGCAGCACTTTCTCTTCTACAGGTACTTTAACTGCAGGAAGAGTGACTATATTTACAACAATATATATGACTTATTAAACATTAAATAAAAAATCTCACCCCTTTGTATGAAAGTATTTTTGGTACAGCCTTCTCTCCACAAACTTACTACCTGCAGATTTTGTATTGAAGCAATACACACGTGCTTAGAGACAAAACAAGAGCACATAACCATTAGAGTCAAATGTATCTACCAACATATAATACTGGTGCATTATCATCACCACACACTTAAGTGATGAGGTCAGGTTTAGACAAATGAAAGTTCAATGAAAAGTCTGAAAAACCTGTTTACAATGATCCCAGACACAAGCCTTGCAAGCTGCAATTCACTGACCTATGTAAACTGATTTGGCTTTCAGATAATCTCCCAGTGAATACTATTGCAAAATCTATAAACACAGATGGCACCAACTAGCACCCTATCTGCAATCTCAGTAGAAGATCAAATAAATACAGAGACTGAATTTATCTTCCCACATCACAGGTGATTCTTTCCAAATAGGTTTAAGGGATTACACTTGAAAGCAGAACCAAGAAAATTCTGTCACAGATACACAGTCTCAACCATCCTGAGAAGTCACAACTGCTCAACTGAAGCAGATTTTTAAACTGTATGGCTTTAATAAAGTAATGCAACATTCAGCTCAGACCAGGCTCTGGTTATAATTGCTACAGTTGCCATACTGACCATTTCTATTGGCAGTAAACTCACAGGATTTTCTCCTAAAGCCCCCTCACAGAAAAACGTACTTGGATCAAAAGGAATGAAAAGGCTGACAACCTACAGCCAAACCTGAAGGTAAGTATCAGTTGTACTATCAAAGCATAGTGTATTATTTCATCTGTAAAACTTACTGCTATTAATCTGGAACAGGATGACAGCATTAATACTTACTACTGAATTGTCAGAAATTATGTACAAGAAGGCATACAAAGTATGCAATGTCAGGTGTCAGCAAGCATGAGACCACTTACTGAACTCCAAAGCTACTACTGTGTGTGTAATTAAAATCCAAGACACATTCATTAATAAGATGTTATATACCACACAGAATACATCAGTCCAAAAATACCTTCACTATCTTTAAGATGGCAGTATTAAGACAAAGAAATTTGAAATAAAGCAGTAACACCAATGACAAAGGAGACTGAACAACTGCTTCAGCAATATTGCTTCATTGATTGCTTCTTAGCACTAGAAGCTGTTAAAGGTGAAAAAAATCAACTAAAATAAGTGTTCCTTATATGTCTGGATTTATTTATTATAGTACTCTCATGGTCTGCAAAACAAAATGGTGCTTTCTCCAAGACATTTTTCCTCTTTTTATAGTGTTTCATTCTCACAGTTTATCATTTACTTTCTGTGTTTGCACCATGGGCTTCAGAGAAACCCTTAAAGAAATCCCAACCAACACATCTAAACCAAAATACGTAAGAAATGTTTTAGGGAAAAAATTGCTGCATCACTCCTCTCATGCAGCAATGTCTTAAATATTCTGGATTCTGCTTTGAAGAGCCCACATCTAACTTTACTATAGAGCTCCAAGCTGAAAAAGACACTATGATTATGAGAACCAGAAGATGATGAGAACTGGAGAAATTATTCTTTATCAACAGACCATGGTTTTTTTTAGGTTTTTTTGCTTTATTTTTTAAATTACATCAGTGAATCAGAAACTAGAAACTATTGATTATGTGAACAGCACAATGGTCTCTAAATATCTTTTGATGTGATTTATTTATATGCAGTCATGGATACTGTAACTGTCCAACTGCTAAATATATTGCCATAGTTCAAAATTTCAGATGCGTTCCTGATCTATCCACATAGATCAGGTACATTTGCAGTCATCCATTTGCCTTTGCAGTGAATTTATAATTTAATTACTTTTCCACTGTACATTTAGTTTCCTTTGGAATGAACTTCCACAAAAATGTCTTTTAGGAAAATACTTCTAGGAAAACTGATTACTCTCTGATTAACCAATGCTGAAATACTTTTCCGTGGTTAATGTCTCACCTGCTAGAGTTGTAAGGAGAAACAAAGGTAAATGAAAAAGAAATTAAGACCTCAGATCAGCTTTTTTTTTTTCCAAAATGCATCACCTTCTGTCAGCAGAAAATATCACTTTTCTTTCAAAACAGTAAAATAATATAACATGTTTAGACAGCTTTCACAGTATGTGCCCACATATTCTGAGCAATTTTAAAATGCAGGAATAACAATACTATTCTTTTTAATCTAGGCATTACAAACGCCCTACATTCAGCTTTAGTCCAATTCATCTGTATGTAGGACAGTGATTTTGGAAGAATACATCCTGTTAGTTCCACTTTGCCAGGGCAGATTTTAGGCGCCACAGCTCAGGAGAATCCTGTCACTTTTCAAGAATGCTGGAAAGCCAGAAAGGAAAAATTATCTAAGCAAGAGTATTTGGTATTATTTTAACAGACTTGTCAACTACAATCACATCAGCAATTGTCTTTGCATCAGAAAAGGGCTCTGAGAATCAGTAACACCTTCCAGCTGCTTGCCACCTTGTTCCCAAATGAACAAAATAACTGACACCCCCAAATGATTTATCCCACAGGCAGAAAGCAGAGAAATGGGAACTCTTGTGAGGGAAGGGAGGCACTGAAAACACAGGAAAGCAGGACACGTGAAGACACAGAAGGCCCTTGTTCACAGGGAAGGAATGGGGACATAAAACAATTTCTCTTGTTGCCACCAGCAGCTCAGAAGCTGAGCTGTCCTCCCCACAGGCAGGATGGTGTGAAGGGTCAGCCAACAAGAGGAGCTGTGTGTGCTGTGCCTGGGCATGAACACGCATGTGTGCGTAGGAGGTGAGGACAGTTAGGGACGGCGGAGCTGCCATCCTCACCCTCCCACTCCAAGCTTTAGCAAACAGCTCTGAGGAACACAGCAGCTTCACCAGGGACAGATTCTTTCCTTCTTGTCTTGTAACAAGTTGGTTTTAAGATGCAGAGGGTAAAATTCCTATAAACTGTTTTTTGCCTGTAGTAGGTAACCAGAAATCTTACATTAGCTAGGAGCTGCCATCCTGTGTTCAATACGTCCCCTTGTTGCAACCACCACTTCTCTTTTACTGGGGAGCCCTCCAATGGGTATTGAATGTCTAACAGAGTAGAATCTTCTGGAAACACAAATTTTGATGAAAAATAATTTTGTTCTCCAAAGCACTCAGGAGTATAATGAATCCTCCTTTTCATGTAATTATTATTGAGGCAGCAATGTCTACACCGTATGCAAAATAAAACACAGGGTTTCTTGCCAGGTTGCCAACTATGCAGTCACCTGCAGCTCAGTCAGGTTCTGCTGATGCAATAACATGTAGCAGTTAATAAGTCATTGTCCTACTGTATTACAGAACACCACAAGCAATCTTCACAGCTACAAGCTAGAACACGAAAAAGGATCGTGGCAATTATTGGCTTCCTTTCAGTCTTTGCCAGCAGTACTTCTCATCCTAAGTTACCAGCCCTGCACAGTCAAAAGTGTCTTAGAAGATGTGGAGGAACTATGCTTTGATTAAATAAATAACAAAAGTAACTGTAACATTTTTACACACCATTCCCAGAGATTTACAGTCATAAAAGAAAATGACACACTACTACTACTACTTGTCTGACGTGTGGGTACATCATCAAGCAAACATTTCCCAGAATGCTTAATAAAAACAGATGATTAACTAAAAAAAAAGATAAAGTGGCAATTTCCTACATACTGATTAAACCCACTCCATGACTCAGAGGGAGAAATTCTGTGAAGAAAGCAGCAATGTGATTAAAACTGGAGTGGCTGCAACTAGCATACGTAATGAAAAACTGAGCAATGGTCCCATGAAACTATGTCTGATATAAAACCCTCTCATTAACGACTGCCTTATCTGTCTCCCTATACCCTGACCAAACAACGCATGAACACAGATAAAATACTCAAGAAGATCCCAGAGATTAATTGGGATTATATTTTTGTAGTATGTTTTATTCAGAAAAATAAAATGGAATGTCACTGACAATTCCTAGTTAGCCACTCTTTGTGCACAACATAAATTTAGGCCTCTATGAATTACTATATGGACAATAAGGTTTCTGTGACCAAAGCAAACCCATGAAATCAACATGGCCCCTTACAGGTCTGAGCTTGAGCAGTCAGAACCCACTACAGGACTGGGACCAAGCAAGTATCTTCATTAAGGGATCTATAAAGGTGCTGAAGAATGTTTCCCTAAGAAAGCCAAACCTTGTAATTAATGTATATAATATTTTCTTCAGGATGAGGTCAGCTGGAGCTTTGTAATTGTGCTCATTTATTCCTACTAATACATCTCTCATTAGGATGCACAC
>JAHLSL010013733.1:177507-200235 GCA_025920805.1 Petroica traversi
AACGGCCATGGGCGGGCTGGCGAGCCCTGGTCGCTGTCACTGCCGGGGAGAGAGGCTCTGGAAACAGCCCAAATAACCGCTGCCCCGCCATCCTGGCGTTCGAGTAACCAGGGATTCTCCGTCTGCCCGTCGCACAGACAGGCTGGGACGGACTGGGCAGCACGACTGGCAGTGCCAGGCCGGCACTGCCCATTGCACCTCGCAGCGCAGTCTGCCCCACCGGACCTAGCCAGAGTGGATGCACTGAATGGTGAACAGCAGCTCCTCCTGTCTCTAAATACTCCTCATGGTGTAGACCTTCGGAAATACAGTTGCAAGAAAATGTCTAAAAAGTCTACAGTGCTTCTGTTTTCGAACTTTCCCCCCTCAGAACGAATAATTTCCTACTGAAATCCCTCTAAAATCACATTTAACACTCTTCTAGTTTCAAAGCAACACTCTGATGATCCAGGCTTTTCCAGAACTTTGTAATTTTTAAAGTATCTTGAGATGTCTAATGCCAAGCACATACGTGTCTACAAGCAGTGACACTTGTTTAAAGCATCTGCAGGGAAAATTAAGGTTTAGGCTAGGACATGTCTCTGCCTGTCCCTGCTATACCCCACTGTTGCACCCTTGTGTAACATGCTGCTCGTTGTAAGTGGATGACAGGTGTCTGACTTCATACAGCTCATCCCAGTGTCAGCTTCACTTGCTAGATTGGAACTGGCTGTTGCAACAGATAAAACCAGCTGCTAGGCTGGTCAATAAAATAAATCACTCTGGGTATCTCAGAGACATAAATGAAGTGCTGCACCACTGCAAAACTTGATTTGCTGCAGCTAAAGCTGTCCTCCTGGGAAAAAGTAAGGAGTTCTCTTTTCACTGCTATCAGAGAGGTACCTTTCACAAAAAACTGCATTTACTTGAAGCTATGGCTTTGGTCTGAATTATTCTTTTACTGCCATGATACAGAGGAATCAGTGCAGGCTGATCCTGCTGACTGCTTGGGACTCCAAAGTCTTCAACTCTGCAAGAGCACATTCCATCTGACTGGACCCAGTTGCTGAATCTGTGCTTTTGTAGTTGATGTCTGCTGCTCAGAAAACCAAAAGTCAGTAAATGTCTTCCCAAGTACGTAGGTTGAGGAAGAAAAAACAAATACAAAACTCCAAGAATTATGTTCCTATGGCAGAAACATTAAAAACATATGCATCTCTCTGCACTTACTGAAAACAGAGCATATGCTTTCATGTCTGATTATTGTCCAAACTTGTGTCCTTACATTACTTTTCCTCTTTCTGGACAAGTTATCAAATGAAACATTCTAAAAAAAGTTTTATTAGTGACATTTTTGAATGTTCCCATTAGAGAGTCTGAAAATTAATTTTCTACAAAATAAGGGTGTCTTTGTAAAGCTGAACTCTCTGTGACCTTTGAGAGCAGCTACTTTAACATACAATAGGAGACAACTCAATAGGTCTGTCCAAAAATAAACATCTCTTTTAAGAATATTTTAACCCTAGAGACTTCACACAAATTGTGCACTGACAACGTTATTTGATTACATAAAATTAACGTAGTAGTTATATTAGTTTTCAAAAAGCTCTGAGGCCTTTTGCATTTCAGTTTTGGAGTGCACTTTGAGCTAATACCCACAATACATGGGTTTGCTACTTTTGGATCAGTTTTTTTCTGAAACAGATACATGCTCCATGCTGTTTCAAAAGGTGGAACAGTGATACTACATCAATAATGTGAAACCAAAAAGTATAAATTCTGCATTGCCAATATGGACAATAGGACAGTAGCAAACATCAGTTTTCTCACTATTAACTTTTAAAAAGATATATCTATTACCTCTTAAAAAGATAAAGTGAAATGCTAATTGGTTTAATAAATCTTACCAAGAGTGAAAGGAAATAAGTTTTAAAGTGTTCCTACTATCTTCATTTAGGATGTCAGCTTTTAAACATAGACACATGTGTCCAAATCACAGGTAAGTCTCACAGCAATTAACATATTGGATTTAAAAAGTGATGTTGTGATGGTTGCTGCACTAGTGGATCCAGTGTCACCAGCAACATTTTCTTCCTCCTCCATTAATTGTTTAAATTTTGTTTGCCTTTTAAAAATACACAGTAGGAACAATTATGCAATGCAGTTAGTGGTAATGTGCAGGCTTAGCCACTGGACAAAGTCATTACTAATGGGAAAGGTGGCACCTGATAATAATCCAATGATAATCCACCGAATGCTATGATAAAGTTTTTAACAAACTTGTTACAGACTTACAGCATTGCACATATTACAATGGGCAAAAAAGCCTTAGAACATTTTAATTTGGGCTAAAAGATAGTCTGACCCCATTGGATCCTCTCTGGTCCTCAGCACATATTGTTACAGGTACTTTTTAGCATAATACCTGCAGAAACATGTGTGGCCAGCTTGGTGCATCAGGTTGTGGGGCTGAATAAGTCTGCAACTTAGAAAAACAGCCATGAGCAGGCAGTTTTCATAAGGAGGTAGGAAGCAGCACGGTGAAATCCCCTGATACAGTCTGAAGGCCAAGGATTGTGACCCCAGCAGATCTAAGCATAGCATATAATTTTCTTAATTTGAACATTTCTTTATTTGGAATTGGTGTGAGGAACTTGGTATTTCCTTCTATCGAGGTAGTGGGGTCTAATGCTAACTAATTACTATATTGGCTTTGATGAGCAGCTCTAAACATTTTTATTTTGCTTATCTTAAGCCCAACTGCACAAACAAATAACTCATCACCAGAACTTAGCACATACGCATTATCCAAACAGGAAACAGAGACGTCAAACAAGCACACTTTGGATTAAGTAATATATGAGATGAAAAAGATGATATAATGTTTTTTCCTCTTGCTCATAGATCTTTCCAAGTATTAACTTCATAGGCATTAATTTGTTTAGACAGTTTTCCTCCCTAAATATTGGTTTACTTATAACCCCAGATAGTAATACCTGACCTAATTTTGATTGATCGATTTAAATTCTCGAAGGACTGTTAGAATGAAGGATTATTTTACCCTGAAATTTCCTGAAGTTCACCTGAACAAATACAGCCTTGGATGTGGCCCAGAAAACGTACTCTGAAGGTTGTAAGAATGGAATATAGACAGGGCAGACAAAACAGGATAGCAGAAAGTACAACCAAAGAGACTACGACATCCAAACAACTAGCAAATAACATACAGGTTGGAAAGAAGAACAGACACTATTTGGCTCAAAATTATGTTCTCACTTAGCCTGTGAATAGTCACTGGAAAGTATTAAAAACATTGGAGAAGACAAAAGAATTTCTATATAGAGCCTTAAAAAAGCTAAAAATGAACCAAATTAATATCGTGTGCATACTGACATTAGTAGTTGGACTAAACAGCAAATCAATCTCACCTTTTTAAGCTTCAGATACATTCAGACTAGATTTGCTCCCTCATTGTGCTTACCTTTCTGTTGCTTTTTGTTGTTGGCATTTTTGTTTTATTTTTTGAGTGGCGCTTAAATCTTCTCACTGTGGAGGAATGGAATAAATTTTAATATTCTGTTCAAATGAATGATCTGATTACAGAAACACACAGGGAAGAATTTTTTTGGAGTAAAATAATGTTAAAGAAAATGCTGCATTTGGAACTTGTCCCAAGAACTCCAATGGAAATTGAAAAAGAGGAGTTAAGGAGGCAGAAGATGGTGGGAAATATATAAAAGGAAGGATTCAGCTCTGGAAAAGTGAGAGGAAATTGAGTTGGGACATGGGTATTATTTTATTGTGGGTTTTTTGTTCTTCTCCTGACAGAAAAGTAAGATGTAGAACATCAGCTGAAATAAATCTTCAAGAGAATGTGTCTTTCTCAAGGAACACTTGTTTTTGTTTGCAGCTTCAGAAATTTCAGTGTCTGAAGGCATTTAGCTATGACGTTTAATTTTTCAGTCGTTCATTGCTCTAGTGTCAACCAGTTTATGGTGTTACAGAAAATAATTTGATCTCTCGACTGTATAGCTAATGACAGTAGAAACAAACAAAAAAAAGAAGATATTTGAAGAATGGGGAAACCCATCTGTTCATACTGGACACTTCAGGAGCAAATGAGAAATGAGAAGAGACTGTGCTTAAGATAAAAGGTCATTCAAAATTATCACCTTATGTTGTAGATAAGAAAAAAAGGTGCAAGAGCATCCACAGTGGATAACAGCAGTACTATGTTGAATTGATAGATTTCAGAGGAAAGAAATTTTATAGCTCAAGTAAAAAATAAAGTTTATGTAAGAATTGTAGCCATGATAAAGAAAAATTACTATCTCAATGTTGTTATACACGGAATCAATGTACAGTGTCTAGACTTACCTGCATGTGATAACCTAGGAAAGATTAGTGCTGAGTAGCAGAAACAGGGAGATATCTGCAGAGAGAAAGGAAATAGGAAGAAAATTTGGAAGGAATGCTTGGGAGCTGTCTTAAATGATACTGAATTTGAATAGATTACATAATTTCAGTATATCCAGAGACATAGCTTGAGATTTTCATCTCTACAGGAGAAAGAAGTTGAGGGTGACTCAGGAAAACTAGTTTAATAACCTATTTAGATACATGAAGAATAAGTGAAAGGGACAAAGGACAGGGCTGCTTAAGTTTCCGTGGGAAAGCAATGAAGAAAGCACTCTTCCAGACATACAGTCCAATGCAAGGCAGCAGCAGCAGGCATTCATCAAAATAAAAACAAATTGAAAAAATAAGGTCAGTTAAAACAGTGTCTCAGAGTCTGAGGCCTTTAAAAAGAAAGCAACATGAGAAGAGACAAAGCCTGTGGTGGGTGTCAAGAGATATCTGTTGACCCTGACTGAGTATTCTGAGGTCTCACATTCCATCTCTGAACCAAGCGTGGTGTTTTGGGGACACTAATTGTTAAACTAATTTGGGACTCTGCCAGTATGGTACAATAGAAGAATCTACCACTGTATTTTAAGACGGCTGTAATTGAATGCAGACACTCAGGCTCACTGAAGGGATCCAGATTTATCACTGTGCCTAATCTGTATTTTTGAAACACATATTATTGTAACTAGTATATAAAAAAAAAGCTGTCTAGCCAAATAAATGCTGCCTGACACAACAGCAGTAACAGCTGTTTTATCTCCTTTCCCATAATTTGGCGCTCTAGGACAGAGGATATTTTAAAGTGCACTTTGATGCAGTAATTAATGGGAATTTAAATTAACAGTATCCTTTCTGCTGAACACACCATGACATCCATTAGGTATAAATAATTAAAGAGGCCGGGTTTTAAACAAGATATTCACATATTGAAATTCCCACATTAATAACCAGCTATGCTAATCTCTTTTTCTTCTAATGTCCTCAGGAGTGCTAAGAGAAAACATATACATTCAAATGACTGAGCAGGCTACTATGCATAAAACATTTGAAATTACTCTATCAACTCATATATCCAGTTGAAAAAAAGCAACTCTGATACCTTCTTCAACTACTAGCTTATTCATCCACAAATGAGGCATTTTCTAGGACTTTTTCCAAAATATCCTACAGTTCTACTGGCTGTGTTACAAATTATAAACGGAAATAGCCTAGTGCTATTTCTAGGAGTTATATATCTCAAAAATATTTAATGTTTCATTCATCAGTGTTAACATCATTAGAGATAAATCTCAAAGATTGTAACACTGCCCAGTTTTTCAAAGCAATTTAAAATTTGAAGAAATTGCTTAAGAAATGGTAAGATTCCCCCAAACTATCTAAAGAAATTCGGTGAAACTGTCATGTTACTCCATATTCCCAGTTCTATAATAACTGCTTGAAACATTTGTCAAAATTAAAATGGGCATTCCTAGGAATTCTGACTTGGGAATAACTCAGCCATGATTGTACTTAAGGTCTCCTAGTCACCACATCGTGTCAGTGAGAACCAAAGCAGCACAAATCAGAGCCGTTATAGACACCCACTACTCCTGCTGGTAGTTTGTGCTGGTTTTGAGCTAATTTCCACACATTCCCCACATTCAAGGATAGGAAGTGGATTCCTAACATATTTTATGCTTATCTGGATGCTCAGGATTTTACACATTGATCATGGCATTGCCAGGATGCAAAAGAAGAAACAATGATGCAGATTGTATTTTGCTGGATTCCACTTTGCTTTATTTATCCTGTAGACTATCGCATTTCCACACCTTGCACTCTGATTAAACTGTCCTTACAGAAGTTATAATTATGGCCTCCAGCCCAGGAGTTTGAATTAGTAGTCTGTCCTCGTCATCTTGTCAGCCACCTGTAATAGAGTATTTTAGGATGTTTTTGAAATCCTTTCCCTGTCTTGTCTCATGTGGCTCTAGTTTTACTGTTTTCCTTTCCTGCTCATATCACAAATGTAGTGAAACTCTTCCTACTTCTAATATGGATATTATGATATCACATCCATCTCCAAAATAGGTTAAATGAGCTTTCTATTTCCAGACAGTGTAAAAGAAGGAGGGGTTTATCAGGGTGAACCATACTGTTTGAATCTTGATCATTGTTTCTCCCTAAAGTAAAGTAAGTAAAGAAGCCTTTACTTTCTGTTTTGAGCATTATTGATTGTAAAGTCAAATTGGAAAGCATTCAGTCTAGCACTTTTGCCAGAACTATATATTTTGGTTTATCCAGAACTCTGAAAATAAATTTAAAAGAAAAAAAGAATACAAAAAGAGTTGTTCTATGTTTAAATTTAGGCTTCCTGAGAAGCAACTCTTTTTCCATCTGCTTGGACCTTGCCACAGGCTATTCCAACACACTCAAAATTTTAAAAGCCCTAATCTTTGGAGGACATATTATACAGCAACATCTTCATTAGGATGTATTTAATTTTTCCAGAAGGTATTTAGCACATAATATATAATTTTAAAAGAACAAATAATAATCTTGAGACAGTTTTAGCTATAGAATACCTGAAATACCCACGAAATATGAATTTTAAATTATAATCTTGCAAGTCAGACATAGTCTCTCTGAAAAAAAAGCCTCCGACAGCATTAACACATCTTGTGGAGCTTCATCATGTTCATGTTTTATGGCCTCACAAGAGCACTAATCTGACATGTGTCAGATTAAAGAGATTCAGATGTCCTAAGAAGCCTGGGGCCACACAACTGCATGTCTTTTCCAAAGAACAAAAGAGATGCACATACATACTGATAATAATTTGGAGATGATCTTTTAATGTGGAGGATCACATACAGTCTACACAATCTGGGGAAACCTGGGTCTGGCTAAAAGAAAAGATTTGTGAATTGTGTAAAAATGCTTTTTAAGGTTGAAGCATGTATTTTTGATATGGCCTGCACACTGACTGACACCAGTAGACTTTTCTTTGTCAATCACTAAGAACAATTATGTACTAACAATTACAATGTAGCAATTACCTCGTAACTGGGCAAAGTACAGAGTGTTATAATGTTAACTTCCTCCACACTGGCCGTGTGTTCTAAATTCAGCAGAAAAAAAATAATGTAAGATATACAAAGAGGTTCAACCATGATTCTTAAAAAACTCCAACACTTTTGAAATCAGATTTCTTTGTTCACTGCAGCACACAACACTAAACTTAAGTGATCCTTAATATTAGAGGCTTTCAAAGAATATACACAGAATAAACGATGAAGAGTGTGCCACTGATGGCTTAAAACCAGCAGACAAATTTGCTAATTTTACTCTTTTACTTAAAAGAAAACATATAACTCCAGAACTTGTTCAGAACTCAAAAAGGATACTCACAATTTCTCCAGTATCTGAAGCTCTTAATGAAAATGTAATGAAATTCTTTTTCAGAAAGACTGTAAAGCACAAGTGCAATAAACCCTTTCTTTTTACATAACATACTGAAGTGCCTTCAGAAAGATCATAGTGCTGCATGAAGCTTCTTTGAAAATTGTGCATTTTCATTATAAAATGACATTTCTGTAAAGGACTTTGTATTCCAGCCTAATAATAGCTTGTATGTGTTATTAAGCCACAAAACGTTCATCTAGATTTAAATGCTATGTAATTGAGTGCACAAGGTTTTATCAGTAAAGACTTGTGTTGACCAGAATGCTGGCTAAAACAAACTTTATAAATAAATTTAATGAGAGAGACAACCCTGCTGAAGGAGCCTAATAATTAGGTTTTGTGGTATTTTCCTGTAGGAAGTGTCTTCCTCCAATTATTCACTGAAATCTGAGTAAATCACTTTTTTTGATATTGTTGTCAATATCAACGTTAAAGAATGTGGTAATCAGCCCCAGTGTAAATAGATGAGAGGAGCTCTTGCTGGTCAAGAGGTTGAGGTTTCTGGACAACAGGCTGCTAAATTTCTTTAGGAATCCAGCCCTATACCAGAACATATACTTCTCACTAGTCTTAGGTTTCCTTTAAATTAAAGACTGGTATTTTAATAACATTTTCTTTCACCTTATTGCTTATTTACCCTTTAGGTGCATATCTGCATGTTAGCATGAGGGATTTGTTTGGATCTCTAACTCAGGATTCCACTGGTCACATCATAAAATCTCAGAATTCGAATCCCTGTTTTTAAATGGCTTGATGGCTCTCATGGAAAATTATATTTCTTTTTCACAGCCCTTGAAATTATCTACACTGCAAATACTGCACCATCTCGCTATAGGGTGTGTACATTTCTCTTCTGTGCCACTGGTTTGTGAATGTTCTGTGATAACCCTGTCTTCTGCAAAATAATAAAATAATCTCTCTAACTCCCTACTAATGCTTCCAACTACACAAAATTTGTTTCCATGTATCAATCCTTGCTAGAGATGCCTTGGATCACATACTTAGAAGCTCAGCAACAGCCTTTTGTTTCTCAAAGATTCTCTCACACACGAAGTTACACTTCATCTTTAAGCATGCTGTGTGTAAGTAGGAAACTTTAAATTGCATTTTTATGGTTTTTGTCTTTGAAAGAATTAAATTAGCTGTTTAAGAAGTGATGAATGGTCTATATCAAAACACAAATGAAAATAATTACCTGGAGATAACATTAATGAAAAACTACAATGATTAGTCCTAGGAATTCATGCTTTCCTTGTTTGAACAGATATGATGGAAGCAAAACAATGGCTTGGAAACAAACTGTTTGCATTTAGATGCAGATGATACTGATACTGCAAGGATATTGCAATTATTGAGAATAAGAAGGAAAAAGAAATAAGAACAGTGAATTAAAACACAACAACTGATTAAAAGTAAACGTTAATGATGATAATTATAGGGCTACTTAAGAGAAGAGGAAAGAGAAAGGAAGAAACTAATTATGGAGAAAAATAAGGCACATATTGACCAAGAGTACTGCAAAGCTATTAGTGCATGCTTTTCCTGCAGTAGCAAAATATCTATAAAGAGGTAGCAAATAAAGAAAATTCCAACTTCCAAAGCCAAAATAATGTAAAATGCTATTTCAGTGCATAAGATCTTTCTGAGCTACTACCTACACCTTAGAGATTGGTATCATAGCCAAATTCAATAATTATACAGTACATCAACAGCAGTTCACAAAATAATACTGTGGTGGCCACCATGCAGTAATAAGGCTGGCTAACTATCCCACAGAAACCTTTAAAAGATGGGGTTTTGCTAGGTATGTTTCAACAAAATTACAAATTTCAACTACTACTGTTTCTCTTAAAATTTTCTAGCCTTTTCTTATGTGGTGTTCAGGGGATGGTTACACAAGAAATTGGTGGGTACATTTGCAAAGTCACTGAATGACAGGTAAGCACAGGTCATATCTTAACATCAAAATTAGTTCAGCTGATCATCTTTCCTGGGAGTCGCATTTCATTATGAATTGTTGCAACAATTGAAGCACTTGGAGAAAATCCTAAAGGAGAAAAGTGTTAAGTATAATTTAGTAAACTAAGAAGAATTACACCTCTTTCTTTTGATGGAGTGATGCATCATGTCATGTCGGGGAATTCACAGTGTGTCCAGGACACAGCACAGTAATTTCTAATGCTGAAGGAAGCAAGAGAAGCTGCGAGGTAAGAAATGGTTTCAAGTAGGAGTTTCTGACCAGGTTCCGACATTGAAAATTAGGATTGAAGTCACTGTTGACATGCAGAATTAACATTCTGGCCTTGAAACAGTAAATAAAAAAACCCCTGCTATGTATGACAAAGTACTCATGGTTTCCCAGAGATGTAACAGCAGCAAAATTAATAAACTCTAAAGCTGAGGGTGTACCAGGAGCTTTTATGTGCATCTCCTACTTACAATGTATGCCAGTCTTCTGGATTCACATTTTTGGAACAGTCACCCTTTCTAACAAGTTAAGATTCTTGTGGTTTTGGCTATCTGATATCAATCAAAACATCTGACTCAGAGCCAAATCATGGTATTTCTTAAAGTGATTGTAGGCCAAGTGGTCTTCAGGAAGCCCAGACAGAGTACATGCAGTTAAAACAAATAAGGAGCACCTTTTTATCTCTCATCTGTCACATTAATTAAAGAATGATAGTGGCCCTGAACCTCCGTTAGTGCTATTCTAAACATAATAAGTGAATCATTCTCTTCAAAAAACAA
Source organism: Petroica traversi (assembly GCA_025920805.1). Taxonomy (NCBI): domain Eukaryota; kingdom Metazoa; phylum Chordata; class Aves; order Passeriformes; family Petroicidae; genus Petroica; species Petroica traversi. The sequence continues at coordinate 188,086 of JAHLSL010013733.1, forward strand.
CAAAAGAGGAAACACTATTTTATTCTTCATAGTCTGGTCATAAAAAATAAAATCCAGTGAATAAATATCTTGCAAGTCATGGGTCTATTAGATAATTTAAATGACAGGCATCTTACTTTTCTCATGTAAATACAGAGAAAGAAGAAATGTGGAGTAACTCACAAGAATAAAAACCTAGTGTTTTTTCCCCCTGTACTTGGGGAAACCATATTTATTACCAGAGAAGTGGATGGTCTATACCAGAATTTGAAGAAGTGAATGGTTTGAGGCACGGATCCAAAAACTGATTAAATATAACGAGGTCACACATTTAGGCATGTAGTGAATCATCTGCAATGTCCTTAGCTCCAAAACTTAGTTTTCACGGGAATTATTCTGCATTTCGAACCTGTTAAAGGAAAAACAAACATTTTAAAGTTTTCAGCTAGAATAACTTCCAAATAACCAAATACGTAAATCCAAGACATGGGTTAACATGGTTGTACTGTAAGTTGAACTACATTCAGCATCTTTATATTGCTTTATTTTTCCCATAATGTTCAAACTAATAAACTTTAATTTTAACAATAACATTAAAATTCAGTGTCACTGATTATAATCACCGTGCTAGCAATTTTAAGTATGTAATTAGGATTTCCTGTTGTTTTTTCCCCTTATTACACTCTTTCTTTGTTTAAATACAGGAGGCATTTATGTCTCTAACATCTTCCAGAACTGCACTAAAAAACTCCATAGCAAGACAGCAAAGAATGCATAAATGAATGACCCTTAGACTCATAAGTTAATGGAGAAAGTTGGTATCAACCCTCAACAACAGCACATTCAGTCAACTCATCTGAAGTTGCCAATATCATCACATGTACGATAAGATACAATTATGGCTGGAAGATTCCCACAGTCCTGCCAGATTCCTCAAGGGTATTAGCACTTGTCTGATTGCAGTACACAACAAAGACATTGTTAAAATATCAGTGCATCAATCAGGAGGAATTTGGAGACTTTGAAGTTTAAAAAAATAAAACAACAGTATGGGAAAGAGAAGCAGCTACAACAGTTAGGTGCAGTTATGTTTGTCAGGTTTAGTTAAATGACACACTCTTGGACAAGAGTTTTTTTCTTAATGTGTTAGAAACAGATGTGGAATACTTTTCTTTTAAAAAGAAATTCATTAATATCAATAGTTATTTGAAAGCAGTTCAGCTTCCTTTTCCCACAAGGAAGAACTAGCAAAATAGAACGGAACATTAATCACCATTAACCATGAGTCTCAGGCTTTTAATTAAGGGAGTGCAGAGCCTGAGACTGCACTTCCTTAACACTGTTGCCAGTGTTCCTTCCTCCCAGCAGCTAATTTCAAATGGGTGTGCAGAAAGTCTGAGATGTTGGCTCTATGAAGAACAGAGAGTAGTAAGTATAGTAAATGCATTCTCTTCTAAATCCCTCTCTGATTTGTAGGCAATGCAGAGACTTCAGATGTACACAATTCACAAAGAGTGACAATGAACAATACCCACATCATGTCCTAGGAGCACAAAATCCTTGTGCTGGAATTTACTGTTGCAACCTCCTTACAGTAAACATATGGAAATGTACAGGCTTTTATTTTTCTAATTTGCATTTCTGTCACTGTTTGGCTATGGATCCAAGCTAGAAGTCATATACCAGAGGTGTTAGCTATAGGGATGTACTCAAAGTGTAAAACTCACCAAAACCTTGCTATTATTTATCCAGAAATTTGTACTAGCTGCAGGAGTGGACTTCTCAGAATTTCTTTTGAAAGTCCAGCAAATATAATAGTTTTAACAAATGTTCCAAAAATACTTATCTCTTCAAAAGGATCTCTAACAGATTAGTTGCAGAAGTGACTAAGGAGTTTCAATTTATGCAAATAAAGTGCAGCACATATATTGAAAGCACAGGGAAGAGCAAACAGAGATTTGCTAACTGCTCTCCTTACTACATTTGTTCCTACTACAAACAAGTCTTACGGAAGTTTACACAGTTCCAACTGAGTTTGCAGCTTGTATCATACTTGCAAATAATCTGATTTTTTTCAAATAGCACTGAGGTCTTCCAATGAAGTCAGAGGGCACACTGACACCAGCATGAACTTGAAAAAATCCTTAATGAGAACAAGCAGCCAAAGCTACTAGATAATTTTCTTAGTCCAGAGTCCAGAGACTTTGCAATTACGATTATAAAAATACGTATCCATCACAGAAAGATAAATAAACAGAGATGATAGCAGCAAGGAAAACTGTGTGTCAAGATGTTTGTTCTATCAAGTGCCTTACAGCCATATTCTACAACTGGTGCAGCCATGGTCATTGGATGAGCAGGCTCATGTGCTGTTAGGACAGAAGTGTCCTTGAACAGACGTACTGTGCTTACAGAAAAATTGTGTTTTTAAATTGTACAGCTGGCCTTAACCATAACCATACCATCGGCAGAGAAATAACGAGTCTGTCAGAAAGAAATTACAGACTGACTAGAATTGAGTTACTCACTCTGAGCATGAAAAGATCCAATTGTTTCCACTGCATACATATGCAGAAGCATGCCACCACCACATGCTTGCTAGAGACCAGATATTAAAAAACAGAAAAAAGGAACTAATACCTTTCTAATCACTGCACACTTATTGGTATGAACTAGCATAGCTCTGTTGGCTACAGTCAAGCTGTATCAGCCTCCTAATATGAAGATCTTGGCTCTTCTACGACTTTTTATTCCTCATGAGTTTGGAACAATAGGGCTGAAATCAGAGAAATGCAAAAACATGAATTCTCAGTGAAACGTGCATAACTAGACAATGTGATGAGAGCAGGAACTGACAAGAGAAAGGCCAGGTCATGAAGCTTTCAGTCTGTACATGCCAACAAATCATTAAATGTGCGTGAGGATTTACAAATGCTACACGATTTGAAAATCTGTTCTGCCTTTAAGTTTTTGGTTTACTGCCTTTGAGAGGAGAGGAATGAAGAGTGTCAGATTACAAAGCGGAATTCCTACTGCTGACCAGAAAACATTGGATTTCCTTGTTCAGACCCTAAGGGAAAGAACAGTAGCCACTGTTACGGCTTTTTGGAAGTTGATTTCTAAGCAGTAATGTAAAGTTAAATATGGGCCCATTTAAAAAATATAGAAATCTACCAGATTTACTGGGCTCTCGGTCTCTATAGGCTTTACTATGGATCTCCCAAAAGAAAATGCTACCTTAAACATATTTCTTTATAGGGGTTATAGCTATAATTTATTCTTTCTTAAAAAAACCTTTCATTTCCAGTATTTTTAGAAAAAAGAATGAGAAAATGGAGATCCTAACATTTTCAATGCAGTAAATTTTATTAATGATAGCTCCTAAGGTCTGTTCTGCAGGTATGTTTAGAGACTGAAGTTCAATGAATAAATGTATGTTTGCTAACTTACTCTGGAGTCATATCTAGATTACATTTATTTTAAAGATAAACACAAAATGAAAAAAGGAACTAAAGCAACATTAAGCAAGAATAGAACGTTTGCAATGTGCATAGATTTAAAAAGTGATAGTTATTAGCTGAGAGAGTAACCTTCTGCTTTTCCAGCAGTGATATAGAGGAACAGTTGTCATCTTATATTTTCAGATTAAGGTTCAAAATAAGCCATGATTCCACTACAAATATAACTTCAGCAGTGAACCATAATCAAAGACTTTTGCCTGAACTAAAACAATGATTCTAGTTTATATGATAAACAGGAGCATTTAATTCTGCTCTTCAGCTTGACTGGGCCAGTTCATAAAACAAACTAGAACCATGGCTGCACTTAGGCTGAGTGATCAATGCCCCAGACAAAGCTTTTCCAAGCATAGCCCTATCTGTATTTCTCACAATACCCTGTCCTCTTCATCTTTTCACATGGATGTTAATTAATCATTAATTAATTCAGAGTCTTCTGACTGCAGCTCGTGGGCAAAGATCTTTCGTGAGCACTGCATTCACTCGAAGCCATGTCCCTGAGTGGAATTATTCTGAGTTTCACTTTGACAGTAGAGAGAGATCTATGCAGTAATCAGCTCCTAAGACAGGAGTGTAAGCAAACAGTGCTCCAAGTGCACTGCAGTTGTATGGGCATTTGGGGCTGAGTGTTATGCACTCAGGTCTCTGCTATATCTAGAATTTTGATGATTATCAGTATATTATAGTCACTTATTACCAAGCGTTTCTAAGTCTTTTCTTATATTCTCATGCATCAGCATTACATTTATAAAAAGCACAATGGAAATAGACCTATAGATAAAACCAGAATTTACATTTAAAAAGAGGCCATTACTTTATTTGAACACGCCATCAAACAAATGTCATTAAATCATGTTAAGGATGGATAGTGGCTCTTGTAAAAAGTCTGCTTTTGCTCACAACTTATGATGCTTACACTGCTGTAGGCTCTGAAAAGAATTGTTGTTAAACAATGTTCTGATACCAGGGTCTCTGCATCCTCATTGCTTCTGAAAAAATAGATACTAAGTAATTCAATAATGGTATTTAGAACCAAAGACACAAAATACAAAATTTAGAAGTACAACTTAGACAATGCATACATTGCTTTGTTTGGATATAATTCATATTTTGGCACAAGTTAAATATAAAATGCATAATTCACTGCATTCACAATAATCCTCAGTGATATCTGTGGGTTAATAATTATATTTGCCTCTTAACTCTACACTCAGTTTTTATAGCCAGGAAGATGGATTCTTGCAATTGCATTTAATGCTATAAATATAATAAGCATTTGCATAGAAACTCCTATTTTTGTAAGAAAATTCTCTCGCTTTTATAGTGTTGGAATGATACTTTTTAAAAAAAAAAATCCTTACAAAATTTCTTTTCCATATACCATGGCCTTTTCTTTATCACAAAGTAAATACAGAAAAAGGTGAATTTTAAAACCTTCTCCACATAAAGCAATGTACATTAAGTTCTTGGTACTGTGGGCAGAAATAATTACCAAAAAATCCTGTTGTTAACAAGCAATTATAACTCAAAGGAATTTCAGACATCTTATACCTGCTGCCTCTAAGAGACAATCTCTCAATCATTCACATTCCTAAATGTTTCTTCACAGTGGGCTACTTTCTAGGGCAAATATAAACAGAAATGCAATTGTTCTACTCTATTCCCTCCTACATTTTTCAAAATCCAGCTGGGGTATTTTCATAAATCTTCTTTGATATTATAAATATGTCTATTTTTTACTCTGCCAAAGGCTATGCCATTTCAGCTGTTCTGGATTTTTTTTTCTAATGCTGAATTTATGTCAAAGGAAAACTGTCAGTAAATTCTTAGCCAGGCTTCTCCACTGTATTAGTTTTGGAGCTTTAGTTACAAGCAGAGTGATGGTAATGTATATGTTGCTCTTATCCAATTGTTTAATATACCATGACCATGCTCTCTTCATTACAGAGTAAAGTCAAAACAGAACTGAAAAGGCAGGCGAATGACTTTGTTTCTACAACATGTCACTGCTGAGGCTGTGGGATACAACTAGACCAGACTAATAGCCACTTTGGGATTATTTCAGACAGTGCTTTATCCATCAAGTATGACTTGTAAAACTGAATATTTGAAAACAAAGCAAAAAGGACAAGAATTAAAGTGAAAATTCAGTACATCTATAGGGGCCACCTACAGGGCAGCAGTGCTTTCTTGGTTCCTGGGCTGGCAGTTTCAATGTCCATGGACTTTTAGAAAAGGCTGCTCTTACACAAAGGAAGAGGGGAAAGAATTGTGATCCTCCAGGAATTGGCTGTTTTCCTGGATAACTGCACACAGATGAGCAATATCAAGAAAAGAGTTTGGAATCACAGAATTGCCCTGACTATAATCTATAGATAAAAAAGCCCCAAACTATTTGATTGTGTGAGTTAAGTACAGTTAAGCTGGAACTGAGAGTATGTTTGCTAGAAGTTAAGTCCACCCTCTGACTCAATGCTCTCAACAATCATCTTTTCATCATCCAGACAGACTCATTAAAGTTTTTTCCCAGGGAAACAGAATAAATGTGAAGGGTAAACTTAAGGGGTCAGATGTCCTTGAATAAGCCATTTCTGAGTTTTCTATCCAATAAAAATCAACGACTCCTACTTCATGAGTATGCTTGAAGAATGTACACAATCAAGAAAGACTTCAACATCCCTGGTTAATAGGGCCATCGAGTGATGTTTCTGGCAGATTTGCAGGTCCCATGAAATGATTTGGGCAGGCCACAGATATCCTGATCAAAGTTTTCCATTCATTACCATGGGCTCTACGCCCAAAATTACTCAATAAGCATTGCTGAATACCAAACACAGCTTACTTTGTTTGTACGTGTATTCACTGTGTTCTGACTCCTTGTTTGCTTGAAGAAATAGCAAGAATGCATAGCTGAAAAGAAAGACAGGGCTTTTTTTATTTTTATCACTGTCCTGAATGCCAAAATCTGGCGGCCCAGAACTGTGGCTTTGGTGCAGTACCTTGTTGTGGCTTTTGAAGATTCGTCCAAATAAACACTGCATTCCTTAGATCCAAATCTAGCTATTCTGACTATACTTTTTTTCTAACTATAGTCCTGCAGACAAAATATAACTGCCTTTACTGCTATTGAGTTTAGCCAGGATTAGGGGATCAACATCCGGTCACTGCTTTGATGATTGCAGCCGGTAGTCACTTTTTTGAAACTTGGCAGCAGATATATCACCAACCTTTCCAGTATCTCTGCACTCCACCCCGCAAAAACAACACTCTCAGGAGGGAACACTAACACAGTAAGTACTGCATCATCCTCCTTGCCTCTGCTAACCATGGTATGCAATTATCACAAGGGCCGTCACTGATCCTGTCCATGGTTGGATGGCTGATTCATTCCAACTGCTCTGTGCCAAAAAAAGTTTTTACTGTTCCTTGCAGCAGTTCTGCTCAAAGTAGATGAGCTCACACGTTAATTCTAAGGCAGTGGAAGAAGACTGGAGAACACTGGATTCAGAAGCAGCAGCTTGGGACCCCAGGGAATTCTTTATACTGTATATTCAACAAGGTTCCCACAAAATATCTCAGCTTGAAACAAAATTGAGTCCACTGCCTGCAGCTGACAAAGACAGTAAACTGAAAGAGTTAAAACATTCAGCTGGAAACCCGCTGGCAAGAATCTTGCTTAACCTCCTCAAACTTAGAATTGGCAGGTTTTTTTCCCCTTTTCTTAGCAAAAGCACTACTTCCCCATTACAAACCTCAGCTTATTTATAGTTAGAGAGACATGAAACCTATGGGTCTGCTTGGGGTGGGGCTCCAAATGGACTGCCAAGGGAATGACTGGGCTGGAGAAATGGTCCTCTGACCTCTCCATTATGCCAGACCTAAGGTTAATGTTACAAGAGAGAGACAGCCTCAGGGTCAAGCTGGAATGGGGCCTGTGGTGGACTGCCAAAGGAGCAGGTAGACAAGAAAACAAATTCTCCCTTCATAACTGCTACATCTTGGAAATGGTCGGGTGTTCCTACATTCAGGACAGCCCTAACCTGTGGTTAGATTCTGGATCCTCTGGTAGTGTTTGACATATGTTTTTTATTTGCCAAATAATCTTTCATTTTTATTTTGATTTAAACGTTTTGTGATCAGTTGCCTCTTTGTCATTTGGGTGTCCCTGGCCCTAGGATTACAAACGTGGCTACACATATGGACTGCATGTCCTTGTGTACCAAACTCATGTATGATGACAAATGGACAGGAGCCCTGTCAGTGGCTCTGTCACCACCAGCCCTTCCATCCGGACCCTTTGGCAAGTCTGCAATAGGGTGGCACAGGTTTAACAGGATTCCCTGTGTAACTTCATGCTCATTTACTGTTTGTTAAGGAAAGCATGGAACAGCTTTGAGTATATTGCTTGTAGTCTTACTACCATTAAACCACTTTTTCAGAAAATAAGATGAGAGGCAAATTCACAGAGGCCAACAGAGACTGGGAGTGGAGCTTCAAATCCACAGAGACCACAAGTGTTTAAACTCTGGGTTCTTCTGTTCAGAGATTCCAAAGAGGATTAAACTCAGATCTTTATCCAAGACCCATTTATCAACCTTAGGAAAGTTGGACAAATTATTTTCAGGCTGAATAAGGGCCCTTTGACTCAAGAAAAGATCCAGATCTTCTTTTCTGCTTATAAAATCATCTGCTCCTTGACTGTGAACATCTTTTTTACAGGTAAGCAATGCAAAATGAGTAGCCAGTGTCAGCAGTCTTCCCAAAGCTGGTTACTTTTCTGAAACTTAAATAATTTCTAAAGCATAAAGATTAAGACTTTTGAATTCATAAAGCCCTGATGTTTGCTGGATTAAGAATGAATCTTAAATTGGAAAGGGATGAAATGAAGTTTTATTTAGAGTTCAAAATACTTGCATTTTTGAATGTTACTCAAGTAACCACAAAACATATAAAGAATTTTCTATTTCCCAATTCGAAACAACTGAACACTATACAACTCTTTGCAGATGCCAATCTAAACGTGTCAGCCAGATGTTTTTTTTCCCTAACACAGTTCAATTAAAACATTTTATGAAGGACCACCCATGGAAGATAATTAGAAAATAGAAAATAAAATAAATAATTATGTCTACTGTAACTGAGGAAATAATGATTCTTTGGATTTTAAAATACAACAGGAGGAAATCGAGGGTGAATTGAACACCTGTGTGAGACAATGATATATCACCATCTCTTCCTAGTAAATTAAATATATAAATTAGAATATCAGCAAGGCATTAAAATGCAGCTTGCTGAAATTAAAATTAGAATTTTTTAAACTTTTCTAACTTTAGCCAAGGAGCTGACATTGATGAGAGTCAATGTCAATAATTACTTGAGCTTTTACAACTCAGGTGATATTTATTTCTCTTCCATGAAACTAGATATCAGCATTAAAAAAACAGTTAAAAATATCATTAACAGAAGTTTCCACCTCTGTGGGTAAGACAACATCTTTCCTCATGTAATATGAGTGCTGGATGCTGAAGGACACACAGGAATGTAGGGCAGAAATTTCTCCCACCCCCAATCCAGTCCCTTGTTATTGTGGCAACCACATCTTGTAATGCCTACTGTAAACTGGAATGTTATAGTGATATTGACTGAGAACTGTTAGCTTTCTAATCTTACATGTCTCCATGTGTACACAGGACACTAAATAAATAAGCACTACAAAAAAAGGGTGAGGATAACATAAATTCCTTAGATCTACTGGCCTTACATACTGGTGAATGGCTGTCAACATCTCCATTTGCATTTGATTGCACAAATAAATGATATCAACACATTCTGGATAAATGAGAACTGGTGCAAATTCTGCTCTTTGGATGATTTTTGGTATCTCAAAAAGACATTTGAAGGACAATATGTATCATCATGACACATACAAAACCAGTAAATCTAAAGGTCACAAAAGGTAATTTTACACCTTACTCTTTCAGAATCCCACACTCCAAATCATGTTACTAACTGTATGCTACAGTTAGAATATGGAACTTAGAGTTGCACTAAACAGGTTAAGTTATAAATGAACATATATCATTGTATCAGTACAAAATAAATTGACTGCAACAGTTAGAAACGTTGCAATAAAGGATTTTCTGGAGCTACGGAAGAAAGATGCAAGCTTTGTCAATGTGATGCAATAGCTTACAAAAAGGTTTTGTTGCTTACATTTTCCCTCCCTTGATGTGGTCAGCAAGTAACAGAGCCTGAGCCTCAGTTATCACAAAGAATCTTCAAAAGCTCAAAAGTGAAATGCTGCTGTGCCAAGATTGCCATGATCCGATTGGATCTCTCCAATTTTCAGGACAATGTAGTTTGTAAATTATTTTATGAGTTCTTTAGGAAAGGAAACAAACAAACACATCAAATAAAGGCTCAATCCCCTTCACTCAAATGAGACTAACATGGGAATTCACTAAGTCAGTCCTTAATTCATGAGGTTTTTAAGTCACAAATTGTCTAAGCCATAACTTACAAGTTATGAGTAAAATCCTCCCAGAGCTGTTGATGAGAGTGCTCATCCTTCTTCCTCTGCCACAGTACAGGCCTCCCACATATCCCAGCTGGAAGCATGAAAATCTCAGCAGACTGGCTGATGTTGGATGTGCTTCAGAGGTGGTTTTGGGCAAGCTGTCATATTTACAACTTCCAGCTTGAAAGTTTGGTCTACATGATTCCTCTAAGTGAGTGGATTCTGAGTGAACTGACAATCAGCAGGAAGGATTATGGCTGCAGACAAAGAATGGCTTTGTAATGACCTGTGCCCTTCCTGTGGGCTGCCTATGTGTTGCTCTCACCTGGATCACCCAGTGCTGGTCTCAACACACATCAGGTCTTTGTATGAGCTGTGTGTTAGCTAAAATCTGAGCAGGAACTGAGTGAAGAGCCACATGACAGAAAGAAAAGCTTACATGTGTTTCATGAAATGGAAGGAGATATGATCAGGTACCAGTTTGGAGACTACTTCTACTGAACATATGATGTTTTAAATTTAATACTTCAAATATATTAGTTCATATGAAAGTTGCTAACTGTAGTATAGTAGGAGCTTCTGTTGCAGCAGATGTGTTTTACCAATGAAAATACAAATTACCTGGAGGCAGGTAACAAACAGTTGATTCTCCCAGTGCCTAGATAAGCTATGGAAATGCACAATTGTGTGAATAACAACAGCTTAGAAAGTATTGTATTGCCCAAGGGCCCCAGTGGAAAGGTTGTGCAACCTAATGGAAGAGAAAACTATTCTTCAAGGATCTGAGCAATTGTTTAGAAGGTGAGGAACAATCTGAAGAGCTTGCCCAGTCAAATCCATTTGCTTTCAGCCACTGATGGATAAATGGAGAAGGAAATTGAAACTTGGTCTGAAACACGAATCCAGATGAATATATCCAATTAAACCATGGAGTATGGTCTATTTAATGAGAATTACTTTCTCTGAAACTACTTTTATTTTTTTCTTATTTTCAAGGCTGGAGATAGTGAATGAAACAGAATAGAAAAAATACTGACACAAAGGAGCAGAAGTGACAAAGGAGAGAAAGAAACATGAAGCTTTTTGGGAAAAAGAAAAAGCTGAACAGGCTTCTGGAGAGCTTTAGATTCACTTCTACTTGTAGCAAAAACATCAAAGGTAGAAAGGACAAGAACTTAAGATTAGATTTAAGACAGTGTAACGGAGAATCAGCTGTATCAGAAAACATACATTTTCAGTTTTCCTGTTTAATCCTTTTTTTCAGACTTTATATATATATTTTTTAAATATACAGATTTTGTCAAGCCTTTCTCTTCATTAATCTGTTTGCTAACAATTAGCACAGCCTCCCAGGAGAAAACTGGGAAGTTGTGCAAAATTTTAGTGCAATTTACATGGGTTGGTCCTGGAGCCAGGAAAAAGGCAATTAGATTCTGCTTTCTGGAGATGATGATAGATTGAGCGCTGCAACCTGAGAACTTAGCCAAGGACACTGAGAAGCAGTACCAGAACTCAGGGTTTGAGACTCTAATAGAGAGCTGGCGGGTTATCTTGCATCAACTTGATGAGTAACTGAGAAATGTTGCTTGGCTTGGTTTCTCCATGGCTCAGAGCCCACTTCAGGATGAAAACAGACTCCACTCCGGAAAAAAAGACAGGGTACTTACCAGGCAGGTAATAAAAGTAAGATTTTGTTCATCACAGAATCATGGAGTAACTCCTGCAGGAATGGGCCTTTGGAAGTTACTGGTTGTTCCTCATCACCTCTACCAAATCAGGTCAACTTCAAATTTCATCCAGCTTCAGGGATAGAATTTTTCAAAATTGTCTCCAACCAAAGACTGAACATCCCCAGGTTTACAGCTGCCATAGTTTCACATTTCCCATATTTAATTAAATTCATGGTATGATTTCCTTTCCTTTCCTTTCCTTTCCTTTCCTTTCCTTTCCTTTCCTTTCCTTTCCTTTCCTTTCCTTTCCTTTCCTTTCCTTTCCTTTCCTTTCCTTTCCTTTCCTTTCCTTTCCTTTCCTTTCCTTCCTTTCCTTTCCTTTCCTTTCCTTTTTTCTTCCCCTTCCTCCCCTCCCCTCCCCTCCCCTCTCCTCCCCTCCCCTCCCCTCCCCTCCCCTCCCCTCCCC
>JAHLSL010013733.1:200635-263278 GCA_025920805.1 Petroica traversi
GATCAGTTGCCATTTTCTCTCTAGGTGAAGAAAATCATCCTCTTCCCCTTCCTCCCCTCCCCTCCCCTCCGGACGCCTCCCCTCCCTTCTACTCTCACTGGAACTCCACATATTCCCTATGTGCTTTTCATCTTTGCGCACCTCTGAAAAAAGTCTGGCTTCCTCTTCTCTATGCTCTCACATTAGGTAGCTGAAGATAGCAACTTCCCTTACTCTCACCAGCATCAACTAACCCATTTCTTTATCCTCCCCCTGAGCATAGTTCTCCATGGAACTAACTCCAACTGGTCAACAGTTTTCCTGTGTAGGGAAGCTCAAAATGTGATGCTATGCTTGAGTGCTGATAGAAGGGAGTTAAGACTTCCTCTAAGTGCTGGTTATATGGAACAATATGTGGTTGATTTTCTTCACCTAGAGAGAAAATGGCAACTGATCCTAATTATTGTCCAGAAGGATGCCTGTATTTTTTCCCCATGAAATGCTTTCCATCTGGTCATGGCCCAGCAAGTACTCTTGAATGCAGCTATTCCACCCCAAGTAGAAGACTCTGCAATTGTTGAACTTATTGAAATCTTTATTCAACCATTTCTTCAGCTTGTCAAGGTCCCTCTACCTGACAGCCTTGCACTCCAGTCGGTCATCACTCCCTTCTCTGGTTTGATACGTTAACAGTGAACAAGAAATAAAGATTTTATTGTATTTTTGAGGTTTTCTTTTTTTACTCTTCCCTTTTCTGGATGGAAGTACATGTTAAAGGCAAAAATTTTTATGCCAATACAGATATGCAATAGCTTTCAGTAGCATTTGTCTTCTGGACAAATATGAAACCAGAACTCAATATATTCCACAAGACTGATTAATTTTGGATGTCCCTGCCACCATGATTTCTTTCAAGGAGTTCAATTCCTTTCAATTTCTTTCAAGGAAGGAGTCAATGACTATCTTCTGCCCTAAAAGCATATTCCAGACAAATAACAACAATAATAATAAAAAATATATTTAATTTTACTAACATTTCACATATGATTTTTGGGAATGGGAGAGCGGGAAAAGACTGAAATAAGATCCCCAGCATATCAAGAATAAGAAATACTGACTTATTCAAAAAATAAACTCACAATTAGCAATAGCTCATTAAAGAAAGTACAAAATACATGAACAGGACTCTGAATCCATCAAACAGCCTCTGCTACAGAGGTTTTTTTCAGGATGTAAAGCTGTGTGCACTATGCCCAAGGACCCCAAGCCCCAGTTGCTGCTGGATCACAGTTGGGATCCTCATCAGGGTAGAACACGGGCACGGAACGTCTGTGGTAATACTGAAGGCGTGAGAGTAGTTTTTCCACCACATAAGGGTATCTTTCAGACACGTCATTTTTCTCTTCAGGATCATGAACAATATCAAAGAGCCAAAGTCTCTTTGTTGATGGATCAGACGACTGAATCTGTGACTCATTGAACAAAGATGGTGGAGGGAACCAATGACCGCAGCCTACAGAAACAGGAACAGACCAAAGGTCACTTGTCAGATACAGAGACACAGAGTTTTGCTGCCACTGATGAATTCATCAGGTGTCTTGACAAGCCCCTGGGCAGTGACTGTTGCTGCCCTCCTTAACTCTAGCCCTGCACCAGAGTCTCTCTAGTCCAAGGCTACCTAAACAGGAGTCTCCTTTATGCAAAAATTCCACTGCACCACTGGGATTCAAAATTCCACCTAACTTTATTTCAAATAATATCAAGTATCAAATAATTTAATTGACCTTCTTCTTGGATTCTGTGATCCTTATAGGTCCCTTCCAACTTGAGATAATTTTTTCACTACAGGTAAAGTAAGTAGCAGACAAAATATTTGGAAAATGAAAACAATGCATAGTTTGGATTTTAGAAGTGCTTATGCTAGATCTTTGCATGTGGTCAAAAACATAAGAATTCCCCAGAATTACTAAAATAAATTAAAATACATGAAACAAAATTAAATTTGTTTGTGACAGCATAGGACACACTGTACTAAAAGGAGTTATTTTGTTACCTGGATATCCAGTTAGTAACTTCCATTTTCCATGTCTTATTGCTGCATGTATGGATGTATTGAAAAGTGTATCCTCCCATGGAGAAGAACTGCTCTGTGGTAAAGATGTCCTCTTGTCAATGCCAAGACCTTAATCAAATAGTAAACTAAATTAGGTACATTGCATATTCATGAAGTAATTTTTAGAACTCTGTTGGAAAACAAAGCAGTATCATCCATTCATTTTTCTGTAGTGGATAAACAATCTGTTGTATATATGTGCAAAGATCTATGCTTTGATTCAATGGATGTATTTAACTCTGAACTTGAACTGCATTTTAAAAACTTAACAGTGGAAAATGTCACAGCTGAGTCCAGCTAACTGGGCTCCTTTTGTATACAGACATTATATGTGTATCTCATATACCTGTATTAAGAATGTTCAAGATTGGAATTGCTAAATTTGGTCATACAAGTGCCTATATCTTTTACCAGGTAGGAATATGGGATCAAAAGATCTCCTTAGTCAATGCTACCACTGTTAATTCTCTTAGGTCACTACAGGGAACAAGTCCAAGTTTCTGACCTGCATCCACAACAGAGAGCTGCTTCTCTGGGCTGAGCTGGCTGTGTTCATGAAAATCCACATCAGGTCAGCAAGCTCCTTCTGTGGCATATCTTCATACTGTGTTTGGAGGAGCTGTGCGTGATGTGGCCCCGTACTCAGATACAATTGAAAACTGAAATGCCAACTATGTGCACATTCCCTCTCAAAAGGAAACCTGAAGCTCCTTATAGGAGGGAGCTCAGGAAAAAGAATTAAAATGCATTGACCAGGGATGATTAGGAGACCATTTTTTTATGGAAACCAACAGAGAGGAAATGAGTCAGACAGACAGCCCAGGAGCATACAAACCAACTTCCATATCAGCTTTCATAAATAAAACAGCAGTTCAAGACATAAAACCTTTAAGTTTTACATATATACTATATCAATAGTTTACCAATGACTATCAGAAGGCAACTTTAATCAGACTAGAAGACACATTAGAAGATGGAGAGAAACCAATGTTGATTTTCTAGCTTCTTTCAAGAGATAGTTTTCAAACAGTTTAGGGAATCTGAAGGACTCAACTGAGTTTTTGGATGAGAAACCATGAGATGTACAACGATCATGTCAGAGCCAATAGGAAGCAGAACTAGGTATTTCTAAAAAGACTAAATTCTGCATGACACAGTGAGGCAAATACACATCTAATGGTAAGAGAGGGAAAGGAAATGCTAGGACACAATTTCTGTATTTTTATGAAGGACTTGCAAAGTTTCATTTTCTTACTGAACTTTACATTTTGAGTTGATTCTCTCCAATAAACAGATTTGTGCATTCACTGTCTTCAGACTTGTATAATGCTCCCAGACAAATAAGGATATAAAAGGAGCTACTCATTTGGAGTATGCATACACAGGCAGGGCAGGACTCAGCTCATCTTAGTCCAAGAGCACCGAAGCTGATCTAAAAAGGAAAATAAACCTCAAACCTCTATGAAAACAAGAAAAACCTCATAACTAACCCAGAAAAGAATCTCTTCTGGAAGATAAATCATCACACAGCCATGTGATGTTCATAGAAAATATGAGACAGTTTAAAGATTAATACTGCTTGCTTTTCAACATCATTGTGTTATGTGTTAATCTGTCATTTGCTTTGCTACTCCTCCTTGATTACTACTCTTTGCCATTTGTTACTCTAGTAACAAAACTAGACTCCTAAATGAAAAAATGCTTTTACCAGGGCATGAAGTTTAAGTTATTTGGTGAAATACTATCTTTCAGCAAAATTTCTTGAAGAAGAATGGATAAATTCCCTCATGTTGAGCTGTTATAAACAGAACTCTGTTAGTCATGTTAATTCATCCATTGCAAGCCCTTGTTTTGTGCCAAGGAAATGTATTGTCTATTATTTGGGGCAGTGCACTGCTTTCCAGACAGTACAGGTCAACTTTCATCAGATGTATTGGTCATGGAAAACAGACTGATGCTTGTTCAAATGCTCTCTACAAGGAGCATAAGGGGCACAAGTCTTACAGGACTGTCAGTTTATTACATTACATAAGCACCAGCTAGAAAACTAAGATAAATAAAAATTTTGTATGAATACAAATTTTTTCTTCCCATCCTATGACTTGCAGCTTAAACCCAGATTTCTTCCACTGCATTTATCCATCTTCCTCCTTCTCTTCAGTCCAGCTGGTAAGTTTCTACCTCTGCCTTCAGCTTTTGCTGGTGCAGGTGAAAGGCAAAATGCCTGAGCTGTCTTCTCCCTTGCCATATGAATTTTACAGGGATCCTTTTTCTGATTTAGCAGACTGAAAAAGTCCTATTGGTTTTGTTTTCTTTTCAAGACAAAATGTTCAATCCCATAGCATCTAAGCAGTTTTTTCTGCATTTGTTCTATCTTGTGGGGGAGTTTTTAATTTATTTTTTTCCATTATGGTTGACAGTAATAACAACCCTGTGGACTAATTCAGCAGTCAAAGGACAGATGTCTTTTATTAAGCTCTGTAATCAAGCCTGCTTTCATAGGTCTGCATATTCTCCTTATCAACTTTTTATATATAAAAGTTGTGATGCCTTTGCTTGTGTAGAGGCAAAACATTTTACCTTTCTTGTTGTTGGACCAGTCTATCTGTGGCTAATGAAATAAGGCTTTGTTTTTACCTTGAAAGAAAATCCCACACCCTTTGCCATGAATTCTATTATTGTCAAACAGAAGCCACTGTTTCCTGAAGCTCAACTTTGGAGCCTCACCAATAGCTATATTTCTTTCTTAAGTAGTCTCTTGAGAAATGATGAAACTTGTATTAGTTAAGAAAACAGTGACCTTTCATTCAGGTATTTATTTTCAAATTTTTAATGCTAAAATGAATTTGCCTAAAGACTGTAATTCTAGGTCACCAATTAGTATTCAAGTTGCTTTTTTATCTCTATAGTAAAAGCTAGGTCCCCCAGAAGACGCAGCCCTTGGTAGGTGATTTTGGAGTTTATAGCATAGCTCAAGAAATCCATTGTATTGACAACCCGAAAAGTGGTCTTTTTCAGATTTCTAAAGGAATTGAGGTGGCCAACTTTCACTACCCACAAAAGCAGCGTATTATTGAAATACTTTAGAAGTCTGGCCCTTTGCCCCTTATGGAAAGTTCAGCTTAGTTCTTTTACTTCTGTTATCATACATTATTTCTATACACGCACATATTTCAAAATAAGGTGGAAAATACTATGTCATTTTCAATAGCCAATCTGCACCTTCAATAAATCTCATTTTTTCGAAGGCCAATGTCATTAACTCTGAAAAATCTATGCAAGATGCTCAGAATACATCAGTCAAAATGTTGGCTATATTGCAAAAATAATTACCATTTTGATAATTTGAATATTCCATAGCATACTGTTCAGGCAGGATGTTGGAAAATTTACTACTGGATAAGTATATAAATAGTAACCTGACTGTTGACCAGAGAATATTCCAGACTTTTTAGGAAAAGTGGAAAATCTTTCGGTGCTTTAAGTCTTGCACAAATTTAAGTACAATAAAAGGGAAAGTAATGAACATGGCAGGGAAAACCCACTCCACATATACAACTGGATGCACTCTGAACTAGTTGTTGCTAGTTAGGGAAGTTTTTATGAACTTGTAATGAACAAGAAACGTCCAGAGGCTGCCCAGAAAAGCAATCTCAATATTAAAATTGGCAAGGAGCAGGACACCACACCAACACTGAGGTCCTTCTTGTGCCTCACACAGTAGTTTTGTGCAGTTTTGGTTCCCATGTTACAAAACAGACACAGAAAAGCCATGCAAGATACAAAGACCTCAGAGAAGGATGATTAAAGCTATGGGACAACTTCAGTGTGAAAAATGACTAAGTATATAGGACTCTTTTTCCTCAAAAAAGGGCAATTGACAAGAGAAAAGACAGAGACCTCCGGAAACTGAGTAAGGAACAAGTCTTGCCTAATAAGAGGTTTGAATAAATTAATATGTCATTTATTGACATATACTTCCTTATTACAAACCAAACTCAGTGGGGAATTCCTTTACAGGGAATGCTGTGAGTGCCAAAAGTTTATGCAGGTTGAGTAATAAAAGTATTCCCAAAGCGGAAGAAAAATCAAGAATTCTTATATCCAAAATCACAACCTAATGATTAGGAGCAGGCTGTAGGGGGCCACACAAGAGAAGTGTATTTATGTGCTTGTCCTCATTTACTCTGTCCTACACAACTGCTACTCTCAGAACAATAAACTGGACAGATTTTTGGAGTGGCAGATCTTATCCAAGATGTGTTACCAGATTACTTTCAGTTCACAAAAGGCAAATAAAAAATTTACAAAAGGAAGTGCTATATCAAAGTAGATTTATACAACTTTTATTATATTAATTACTGTATGCACTGAACTGAAAGGGCCAAAACTTCCACAAAAACTAAGTAGAGAATCACAGCACCACAGCATATCCCAAGTAGGAAAGGACTCAGGTGGATCACAGACTCTCTCTGCTCCTCACAGGACTACCTCAAACTAAATCATATGACCAAGACAGCTGTGCAGATGCTCCATAAGTTCTGACAGGCTTAGAGCTGTGACACTCCCTGGGGAGCCTGTTTCAGTGAAGAACCTTTTTGTAATCCCCGTGCAAACTTCTCCTGATGCAGTGTCATTCCATCCCCTCATGCCCTGTCAGCAGTCACACACAGAGGGGATCAGCACCAGACTCTCTGCTTTCCCCTTGAGGTCACCCCTCAGCCTTCTCCAAGCTGAGCAAACCAAGTGACCTCAGCCACTTATCCCATGTCTTGCACTTGAAGTCTTCCACCACCTTGGCTGCCCTCCTCTCTGTATATGTGGTCCAGATTCAGGTTTAACTATGATTTCACAAATCCATGAACTCCATGAGTAATTTCTAGTACATCCTCTAGTTGACTTCAACTGCTATTCTTTAAAGGAGGAGTAGAATAAAGCATTGGTAACATTAATTTGTACTAACAATGATTTCCAATGCACAGATCAGTTTGTGCAGACAGGTCAGTTATTTCTGAAAAAAAAAACAGTTAGGGCTGTTTTTTCACTTACACCAGAACATAAATCAAGAGGAAAGTAATTGAAATAATGGATTCACATTGAAATCAGAATCTGACACCTACATTGTTTCCTGATTTGATCATACAGTTTCAAACTTTAAAAAAGCCCCTGCAGTTATGCAGAAATGTTACAAGATGACAGGTTTTGCCATACTGAAGTGTGTCCTACGAAGCAGTTAATAACAAAAGATTCAACAAAAAACAGAAAAGATAAACTAAAACATCTTACTTTGCTCAGCAATCTGTTCTTTCACTTCACTTCCTAAGCATAGGGAAGATCATAAAAATGCTGCAATGTGTTCCTCCTCACCTTACAAAAAAGCTCTCTGACCTCATTCAGTATCCCATGAGCACTCCTGATTTAAAACATCATTTATGTTAGGAGGGTAGCTCTTCCAGACAAAAAACTGTCTTCCTACATACTTTTGCATACTCTTACAGCAGCCTTCTGCTTAACTCATTAGTTCTTCTGTCCAACTGGGCAATGATTTCTGGAGGTGGAAAATAGGAAACAAATTTTTTTTTTCACATTTCCAGCCTGCTGATCAATGTATACTTGAGAATCAATCATTTGTTCCTTGGCTCATACAATCCTAGTTAGCTACCAGAAACTTATCTAAAATTTAAAAATACTAATTTATCTGACCACCAGGAATACCACAAAAAGGTCTAAAAATTCATTTATTTTCTGTACCACTCAAAACCTTTTAAATACCACTTCTGCAAACCAAAACGACTTTATCATCCTTTGATTTCTTCAATTCAAGATGGTAATAGAAGAAGAGTTGATCCAGTTTTACTGCATTTTACAGCTTTAGATGACTATCAGAAATTCTCATCTTTCTGTATGGAAACTATAAATCCACTTTGTTTATCTGTCTAAGTCTTATGATATTTCCAACAGTTTCATTGATAATCTTTAAAATATTTAATATTCAATTAAGAGCAAATATGAGAAAAAAAGTTTTCCTAATGCAACCAAAATCAAGAATAGCAAAGACAACAGCAAAAAGCTGCTGCAACACTTGGTAAAAAGGCTGGAAAATTCAGATCCAAGCTTCTTTGCAAATATTTCCTATGATTCACTTCAATCTTTTGCTTTTCACTTTGCAAAGCAAATAGTCCAAGTACCACATAACCGTTGTTTGTAAAAATAGGTTAAGGATAGTCCATACCCATATGGTGCAATTTGCAAGTTAAAGAAAATAAAAGGGTACAATCTGTACCTGCTTTTTAAAGAAAAGCTTGCTCTTTAAATTAATCTAAAAGATAAATGTGAGGAAACATTTTATTAAATATAATGAGCTTCATAAGATTATACTCATTTAAACTTTGCTATCTGATTTTTAACTGTCAGAAGATAAACTAAACAAATCGTAAATCTTCAACTGTGAATTAAAGGAAGGACTATGCATATTCTATATCAATATTCATTACATTTTGTAGATCTAATAAACATAGATCAATTACTCTTCTCATTCCTCTAGCATCCTTTCTTTCATTCACTGAGACCAACTCAAGCAATTGGTAGAGACTTAAAAGTGTGGCAACATAAATAGACAGTACATCTAAAAATAAAATATTCTGCCTTCAGTGTATGATTAAGATGATGAAAATGACCGATGTCGAGAACAAGTTTTCTTGGCTGGTAAGAGATCAAAGAGTACACAGTTCTCTCTAACATGCCATTTAGCAAGGTCCTGACCACAAAACTTAAAGCGTCCAAAACAATGTTGCTTGAAGCATGCTGTATTTCTGTACACTGTGGTCTACAATACAAGCATGCGGGGAGGCAATGTTGGGTACTGAGGAACAATTTTGGAGAGAGACAAAGGAACGTTAATTTATTATTTATTTGGGAGACAGAACTCTGACCAACGAGTAATCTGAACAGTTAAGTGAATATCAGAGTGGTCATGCCTACAATTTTCCAATATTCTACACAGTAACAAAAACATTATTTTATAAGCAGCTGCATATAATCTGTGTCCTTTAAGGAAAACAGAAGCAAATGAAGCTTCCAGCGTTGTTTCTTCATCTGCAAAATAAGGATGTTAGAAGGTATCTACCTTTTTCAGCATTTTTTCCCAAAGGAAAAAATGAAAAATATCAGCATCCTCTATAGTTAAATTTCTATTTCTGATAATATAATGTAGCAGCTGTATGACACGGAAAATATAATCACAAGAAGCTCCAAGCTTAATTGCAACCTGCTCGAAAGAAAAGACTGAAAAGTATGTATTAAGAAAAACCACAAAACCCAGAGTGAATTAAGATTTTAGATGGCTCAAACTCTTTGCAGTCCAAATTAAAAACACATCTGAAACAAACAGTAACGAGGTGCTACTGCTTTACAGGTGTAAAGCACCTTCAAGAGCATGAATGATGACAAGTTATCTAAAGCAAGCTGCAAAGAATGACTGAAGGCCTGCATGAGGCTGGATAGTAGTGATGCATTAAAATAGTCAATGACATTTAACACAGATGCAGGTAAAGTGACGCATGTGTGAAAAAATAACTGGAAATTCATATAGACATATAAAATGATAGTCTTTGTGTCACTCATAACCAAAAGTGAAACCCTGGAATCATGAAAGATTGACTTGGTGCTTTTCCAGAATTATGTCAGAATTGTACAAAAAGAGAACAGAGTGAAAGGAATTATTAGAAAAGGACTTGTTAACAAGGCAAAAAGCCCCATGCAACTGGAAAACTGCAGCTTTGGTTTTCCATCTCAAAAAGAAGACTGCGGAGGTTCAGAAACCAGTTGCAAGGTTAGGTGGATTAGAACTCCTCTGCATTCAACTCCTCCTACATTCAACTTCAATTTGCATTTTCTGTGGAACTCCAGGGATCAGGTTGTTTCCACTCCCTCCCATCCTGTGTGACATTGGCCAAATGTACTCATATAATCAAAACTTTATTGCTTTAAATGACAGGGACATATCATTTAAGCATGCAGGCCAAATACTTTGAGTACTTTGAACTTACCACACACACCCCATGAAGGGTCTTGAGTGAAATCCCATGACCTAGGTATCTTTTTGTATTTTTCAGTGTGACTACAGAATCTACCTGACCTAACTAGACATCATTTACAATGCAGAGTGGCATTACTGCACACCACAGAGCCACAGTGAGAAAAACTCAAACACACTGAAACACTGAGTGAGGTATCAATTCTATTCTTAAGAAATTGTCTGGTTGGCTAGGAATGGCCATGTTCCAATAGGACTAGACTACACTTTCCAAACAAAACGGAGCAGCATTTTATTTTCTGAATCTCGCCAGAAGTGTTGCACAGAAAATCTCCATGTTATTCTACCACTTCTTAAAATCTTTTAATCGCATCTCAGCTACCAGAACAGCTAGGACAACTCTCTGAGCTGCCAGTCCCCTGACATCTTTAACCCCAAGTTATAAAGGTAATAAAAGAGATTGCATTTTATCAATAAGCACAACATAGGCTCAACAGTCACTAAGACAGCAACACAACCAAGTCCTGCTTATATTCAGAGACTCATGGGAGGATCACTGCAGGTGCTGATGTTTTCATACTTATCTCTGCTAACAGGCTGAAGTAACACACACAGAGCTACAGGTGTGACAAGAGGCACTCATCATGGGGTTCTGTCAGACACACCCTCAGAGCCATTGCAAGACTGCACCACACAGAAGACAGCCACTAACTACTAACTGCAAAAACCAGTGCTTGCTGTGAGGCAGCTTTAGGGAATGAAGTGGTACTTATGCATATGTTCAAAAAAAGATATTGTAAATAATGTAAAATAATTCAATCTTGTGCACACTGGCTGTCAACACACTGAAAATCCACTCTTAACAGACAGGCTTTCAAAAGGTAGTGTCACCTGGCAATGGTAAGTCTCAAGGGGATAAATTAGATGTTTAAATTCTGCTGAGATAATTATATTCTTAGACATTAAAAAAAGTTTCCTTGTTTTGTAGAAATGTTTTTTATTAGAGAGATGTGAAAACTCCATATATGTTGCAGAATAGTTTAACCAAACCATGCAAGCTAATTCCACTAGGACCTCAAACTGACAAGCAGTAATGAGTATTATTTTCATTGTAAGGCAATGCATATGCCTCCCTGCCTCTTGCAATCTGATTAGTAGTCTCTAAAAACCATAGATGAGATCCCCAGACAGAACTCTGGGACTGGCAAGCCAAAACCCACTCACATATGAAACCCAATCAGAAAAAGAGCATTTTCTAGTATTTTTGTTATCTTTAAAATCAACATACTATTTTATTAATCCATTAAATTCCTATTGTATTCACCATCCTGCATGTATTGTCAGGAAAATGGTAATTGAATCATTCTCCTGCTTCCATTAAAATTGAAGCTTCTGTTCTTAGCTAAGTAATTTGATGCTATGATCAAGATTTAAAAAGTTTATTTACATTTTGCCCAGTAAAAAGAAAAAGAAAACCTAAGCAGTTAAAAAATTGCATGTGATTACTTTCCTAACAATAGACAATGCAAACTCCTTATAATCATCTTGCCCCACTTTTCTGCTACAATAGCAGAAGTGTAGGTTGAAAAAAACCCCAAACTTTTAACAATATTATTAAATTCCACATAAAAATTACCCTCATGAGTCCTCAGCCTCCTAGAAATCTCACCACATGCAGACACTCAAATCCTGTATGATTGGCAGGCTTCCTGTGCCTTACTAATGCTCAACTGTGGAACAGCAGGAAGTCTGTTAGAGCTTGAAAAAACCCACCCTGAAACAAATGGGAACTTTTCCATTAATTCCAGTGGGCTCTGGTTCAGACTGGTTAAGCATCAGCAGTAACAAACAAGGAATTTACACCCTAACAACTCCTCTTAATCAAATAAATGAAGCTAAATTCCCCTTTATCCATACAGTTCAGTAGACACAATGTGTTTTCCACAAAACCGTCATATGAAAGGCTTCCCCATTTGCATTTACAGCCATCACTCCTGGCAACAACACATAAGTTTTAACCAAATCCTCAAATAAAAGTGATTCTGAAACCAAAACAAAAGTGCCAATACATGATTTACCAATTCTCAGAAGAAAGAATTAAAGAAAATAAGAACACACAACGGCTACCAAAAACTGAGCCCTATGGATGAGCTGATAAAAATTAATTCCAGAGTAATTTTCCCTGCTCGAAAACCCATGACACTATGCTCTGAAGTTCTATAGAGAAAGTGTTTATTTAAACATATTTCCCTGTAGCACTGAAACAGCAGGATAAAGGCAGACTTCAGGTAACAGGTACCCAAACATGAGATCTTTTATAGGAGCATGGAGCCACAAAGGGGAACACAAAGTCAAGAAATGAGCCATAACTTCACTGCAGTAAAACTCAGGAAGTCACCCAGTAACTTTTCTTTGTGGTCAGCGCTGCTTCCCACAACCACATCTTCTGAACTTTCCTCCAACAGCATTTTTCCAACTGTCCGATAGTTTCCTCCCTGAGGAAATTCTCAGGCCACACTAAAAGCACTAACCAACTGAGTTACCCTGACTGTTACAAACAGTTTCGAACAGTGACCTCTCATCTTTCAGGAGAGATTTCTCCTCAGCTCTTTGAAGTCTGTACTTTACATTTCACATCATATAATACATACAAAGATTTTGAATGACAACACAGAAAATAAGTGATGAGATATGCTGATGAGTTTGGTTAATTTTGATTTCCAGTATAACCAAATTCATACATAAACCTTTCAATTTATGTATGAAAGTAAGTAAAGTTAGTGGGAACACCTTTTGTAAAAAAAAAAAAAGTTCTACTATCCTGAAAATCTTACTTCTATGACACCTGTTATTGTAGCATTCAAGATGCAAAATATTCTGTAGGCACAGCACGTTTTTCATTTGCAAGTGATCTGGCTTATAGTTTGACTTGCAGACAGTCTACAAATACATTCAATCCCAGGTCTCTACTTTACACCATAAAAACCAGAATGGTACACACACACACAAAAAAAAAATTCCAGGTTTCCTTTGGTATTTCCCACTTTTTAAGTACCTGGATCTGGGGAAAACAGAAAAGGTTTCAGGAAAGTTTAATGAGGCAACATAAGAACAGAGAAATAGCTTTCAGAATACACCATTTCTAGTGGAAGCCGCTTCAGCAATTAAAAAATGTTACCATCCATATTGCTCATCTGCACACAGAATAAAAGTAGTATGGATCTACAGACTGTGTCAGCAATGCCAGCGCATTTTCATTCTGTTGAATTTCTTTACTTTATGTTTTTGATTAAGCACCAACATGCTTTACTTAAATATGACATTTTTTTTCCTTCTAAGTTTCAGGAAATAATATATTGAATATAATTGAAGTTTTTATTATACACCCTAGACCATAGTGGTTACAGTATTGAGAGCAGTGAAAGTACTACATTTTTCATTTCTACTGATGAATATGAAATCAAGTATCTTAGATTCACTGAAAATCTGGACTGTCTGTAATGTAGGAATATAACTTATACAGTCCCTAAAATCCTAAATAACTCAGATGAATCAACTATTCACCTGCAAGATAAGACCATACTTTCACAGAAGATTTTATTGAGAAATTAGAAAGCTAAAGGACATAAGTTACAGTTAATATTTAGGAGATACCCTTGAACCTTACATATCTTTTATTTATAAACATAAAGTCTTTTAAAATGCCACACTTGTTTGTTAACAGCATGGAAACACATGGCTGTTCTCCATACTTTATAACTCTCCATTTATAACTTTCTCTCCTCTATGGCTACAGAAGCAGAAAAAGTCTTCAAACAAGTAGAAAAGGATTCCCCAAGCAAAAGTCTTACTTGACTATAAACAGAAAACTTTGCATTGTGTTTCACGTGGATGTACTATAAATTTGTTGGTGCTATACTGCAAGTTTATTTTTAGCATTTATACAATGGAAACTTCATGACAAGAATCACCTTTTATTAGACTTGATTTTGTGGAGCAGCTTGTCACTTGGTTTGCACCAAGAAATGCCCAAGACAAAGCAAACTCCAGAAGAAGTTTTAAGAATTTCTCCCTATTGCTTTGGCAAAGAGCATACTGTTATCTTGGCATAAATAGAATTAATATTCCTCCAGCAACTTATTCAGCTCTTGAATACAGCTTCCCTCCAGCAGACAGCTCAGTCAACTGAAGTATAATCAGCTCTGGTTAAAAATGCCAGTCTCACTATGATCAGTTTGATATTTCTGCAAATTATCTTAAGGCCTTTATTAATAACTGCTAAACTTCAGTAAATCTCAGTCAATGAACTGCAAAAGTGAAATTAGAGTATCCTTCACAAAAATGCAGCAATTGTTTTTAATTTCCTGATTATAATGGCTAATGCTATAAATGTATAGACTGTTCTTTCCTGGGATATATTCTTTCATAGATATATGATTTGAACCAACTATATTGTATTGTCTCTGAATTAACTCTTATTTACATGAGTGAAATCTTGGGAAGAGTTGGAGAAACAGGCAGGAAAATGGATATTTATCTTAACATTCACAGCCATCTTCATCCATCATAAAGCCAAAATTTAGAGCTTACTGAAGGTTTCAGAAAATACATCTATTGTAGAGTCTTCATAAACATAGTGAAATAGTTAATTATCAAAGCCCCAGCATATCATTTAGACTGTTTTAAAGAAAGTATATGTAAGAGTGTCTTGTTTGGGAACAGACTGACTTTGTGTAGACATTCCTTGTTGTGAATTAACACACATTTAATCATAATACTATTTAGTGCTCCTTAGACTCTTGCCTTCTAATGAGGCACCAAAGCCAAAAAATCTCAAAGAAATCAAAGCTCAAAATTACAAGGTAGCTTTGAATAGCACTGTTTAATTAAGTAACATTTTCCCTCTTCACAATAACAGACGACGACTATCAATGTGAGAGCTGAATAAGTTCTTCATGGCTGTTTCTAGGCCTGCTGCTGTGCTGTGGATTGCTGGTTTACGTGATTGTCTATATTACAGCAGACAGACAATTTTCTTCATTAGAAAATCCTGCACATATCTTTAAAAGGCTGGAAGTCACACAGGGCACCTTCCTCCATCTACAATTCTATGTCTTCACCCAGATAAAGTAAACCTGTTTTTGCTTTTCTGCTCATTCTTCTAAAGCCAACTATTTTTCCTTCATATTTATAGTGAATAAAATACATACTCTACAGTGTTTTCTGAAAGATAGCTCACACACAGTAGAAAGTGATTTTTCTATTTCAGTTATAAAAATAGAACTTTTATATTATCCCATTTATAAGGTATATTTCTGAAGCTGCAGCAGTATTTGTAGCTCTGATGCCTTAATTAATGTGAAACTTCACGAAGATATGCCAGAAAAAAGAACAATCTTGCTACAGCCACTTTGAAATGCAGGCTTAAAAGGCCTTTTGCATAAATGTGCTTTGTACTGAATCCTCTTTTTTGTGATGTGTAGAGCAATTATTTCACCTCAACACGGAAACTCTGGAAATGTCAAGGGTTCTTCCAACCTACACTGTGACATTGAATTACCAAAGAAATAAGGGGCTTTGCTACTTCACTGAGGAAAGACATTTTGTGACCTTTTGCTGCTTTACGGCAATAATGAGTTTTCTACAAAACTCTGAATCTTTTTCTTTTTTTTATTAAACTAAAAACATTTGAGGAATAGCCTTGACCTTAGCCTTGGGAGAATGACCAGAATACTGATCTTAAGAAGCAGATGAACCCTGAGACACTGTAACTTCCTGTCATTACATTGACAAGGTGTAGGGCTGTGCTGTACATGAATTTGAACAGTGAAGCTCACCTTTCTTAATTCACTTATTTAAATGCTACGAACATCTAGATCTAGTATTATTCCTTCTAATGTCAGCTTTATAATAGTAATGTTTGATTTCAAAGGAAAGATTTATACTAGAATATCATATTCATTTATACTAGAATACCTTTCAAAATACATCTCTACTTAATTTCAACAAGAGTAGATACTTGAAGTATTCACCTTCTTTTTTACAAAATACCACCTCTTTTCAAAAATACCACAGCACACAAACAATTGAGTTAAATCCCAAATCACCGAGGGCAGCAAAAAATCCTGGTGCATATCAACTGGGTGAAGTATTTATCCAGGTTACTACATTCCTACACAACTACAAAATAAAGACATTGAAGTTTTTCTAAATAAGAGCAAACTTCCTATTACAGCCTACAATGTTAAAAATCACAAAGAGAGAGACAGTAAAAAGAAATGTTAAACTTTCACGTCTGATGGGAAAACAAGGAAAACAAAAACCAAAATCTTACTTTTTCCAATACACAAATTTTAACTGACTGTAGGAACTTAAGAATTATTGAAGTTATGTCCTGTTGTGGTGGCCTTATATGTGAAGCACCCAAACCCCATTTTCTTCACTGTAAGGATGCTGTGTTGAAGGTAAAGAGAACTGTGCAGCAACTCTCTGTGCACAATTAAAAATTTTCAGGCCTATGGCTCAGATATTTTTCATTTGAAAAATGTAATCTACCATATACATCAAGACCTGCATAAAAATATAAAATGCGATCAATATGTTCAAACAATTACGGAATACAATGAAGCATAAAAAAGCAGTATAGAGGGATTTCTGGATTCCTGTCATGATACTTGCATTACACACTCAAATGACCCAACATTTCTAAATTCTGTAAGAGATTATCCACATCCCAAAGGAAACACAGGGATTAGTATTTATGAGGTTCACCAAACATGCAATCCTCTAGTATTAAATACTGCAGGATGGATGGTTCACACTGAGACACATACAGGCTAAGAGCCAAGGCAATGCAGAACCACAGCCCAAACTTCCTGACAGCAAGAGATACACCCCAGAAACTCATATAGTGCAGTCAAAAGAAAAACAACACTTATCTCTGATGCGAATGGCAGCAGAGGTAGCTGGAAAAGCAGCCTCCCATGAAAGAGTGGAGCTGAGCTCTGCCCAAAACTGCCAGGTCAGCACAGCATGAAGTGGCTGAGGGATCCAGGGTCCTATGTTGGCAACTCCTGCCTTACAAACTTACAGGGGTCATTGCAATTTATGATTTTCTTGAGATGGGAAGATGACCAAGTCCAGATGGTCCCCATGCATACATGTAATTTTGCAGAAAAAAGGTAATTTGGAGAAGCAAAGAAGATATCTGTGTTTTTGTCCATTATTGACCCTTCCCCAATTCCAGCTGTCACTATGTAAGCTGACTACAGTTCGCTGACCACACTGGGCAATTTTCTGCACAGTTTTAATTTGAGATTAGCTTCTGGGTCTTAAGCCTGTCACAGACATGGAATGTACTTATCCCAATCAATGTCCACCCAGCACACTCATCCATGCACCTTCTGCTGCTGCTGAATAACTCTATTATGATAGATTTTTTCCCCGTTTTTCCTCCCTATTTTTCTTTTTTTCCTTCATGTTAAATAATTCGAAACAAGCTAGATCATCCATAATAGAACTGGGGAAGAAGTAATTTCTGTCCTAAAAAGTCTCAGGAATTACCTTTTCCTACACAAAATACTTAATAAATGGGACCTAGAGGAGCCTGGAGTGTCTATTCCTTAATCAAGATGAATCACTTCGAAGTATGTATAGATATAATATATTAAGCTATAGCCATTATAATGCAATTTTAATGTCCATGAATGACACACAAGTCCCAAAACAGAAAAGATTTCTCTATTGTAGTATATTATATGTTCATTCTGCCTATAGCAGGTCTAGCCCTTTATAAGCAATCATTTATTTTGGCAATTAATAGTGCAATATATAAGGTAACGCCTTTTTTCAAATGTCAAGTAGAGCAATGTAAAATTTGACTAATTTTGTTCTAGGCAAATAAAAGTTTGGAGAAAAATCACAAAAATGTTTTTACAACTTCTCTGTCTTGGATGTCTCCCCCTGAATAGATACATCTTCCAAATAAATTGACTAGAATTAATAATCTACACTGTTATTATGCCTTTGAAGTTTTAGTTTATGGTTAAGTCTGGAATTTTAAATGAAGGTAGAAGTTTTTTTCAGTGCCACCCAAAACTTATTCATTTTGAATACATCTTTCTAATAGAAATAAATTCAAGGGGTTTTTTTTTAAGATCAAGCGATGCTACACATGTAGTCTACAAGATTTTGTGGAAGTCTCCAAATTCATTAATAAATTTAGCAAGTCAGATTAAAACTAATACAGTGTGTACTGACAGATTCTGATTAACAACTCTGAATTAAAGGGTACATTTCCTTTCAGCATGTCATTTAGTTCTGATTCTCAAAATAAAATTGCCTTCTGTGGGATATAAAGTTTCAATGCTGCTTCAATACAGGCCATCTAGCAATGACTGTGGTCAGAAATAAGTTTGGTTTAGCAGTTAGGGGAATTGAGACTTAAAACCAGTTGGGTTTTAATTTAGCTGAATCACCAAAACTTGATGAAATGCCATAAGGCTGTTTAAAAGACAGGAGATATTTCACAATGGAAGAGCTGATGTCATCTGCACAGCTGCCAAACCATCAACAACTTGGCTATTTTTTTATTTTTAAAGACAAAGTCACAAAAATGGGGCAAAACAATTTTGGTTCTTTTCTCTTCAAATGTATGTAAATCACTTTTTAACTTATGCAATTTTAAAGTTACTTTATGCATTTTATTTGTGCTTTCTTAACCTTCACATTACAGAGCAAATTACACTCTCAACATAATTTTAGCTTTCTGTTTTTAATTTTATTTTACTACTGAATCCTTAAAACTAACAGAAAATGTGGATGTTCCAGACCCAAACCTGAAAGACGGTAGATTTTTTATAGCAAATTTACATAATTGTAAACTTTCTAATAAACTAAAAATCTACACTGAAACCAAGCAATTGAGACTTATATTTATCACTTCTGAAAACAATCAACAGTGTGATGAAAAAACAACCAGAAAGACAAAAGCAATGGCCTTTAGCAAGGAGGAAGAGGAGCAAACACCTCTGAGGCACGTGGGTCCAGCTCCATCTGCAGAGCTCACCAGACTGGTTTAGCACAGTGAGGTTCAACCAGAAGATGTGGTTTCCCACTCCTTCCCCCTGGGGTTCTGGTCTCAGAAGCAGAGAGACAGTACTGGGACGGTTGCCTCTCCCTCTGCCTCCTCTCTTCCAACCACACACCCTCCTTGCCCCAGCCTTGGGTTGCCATTGGCATCCATCAGCCCCTGCAATGTGCACATTCAACCCACATGACACAGGAAAACCAGGCTAGCAAGTTGGATTGGTTCACAGAGGTATCCAAGAAGTGCCAAAATGAATGCAAAATAAGCACTAAGAGCATGTGGCTGGGGAAGGGGAGGGGAGAAAGTAAAGCACATCCCCAGCAGAAACCTGTTGGATCACTTCATTATGTATTATGAAACAGGAACCTCAGGGTTTCATTTCAGAGCCAAAAGAATCAGTATCACCTGTCCCCCAAAACTCCTTCTAGTGTGTGTGCCAGAATGAGTACTTGGCTATCCAGCATACATCCAGAGGGGAAAAAAAAGGCTTATTAAAATCTGAACCAGTATCCTGACCTGGTTCATAGCCCAGCTCTGTGAATAGTTTTGGTGACCATGAGAAAGGAGAGCAGTGGTAAGGCACTGTGGGAGGCAGGATATCCTCTGTGGTAGCAGCAGCAGCCTACTAGCTTAAACTCCATGAAACTACTGCCTCTGGCTGAGGCTCCCAGTGTGGTCAGAACTGATCTTTGCTGGCGAGTCCTGTGGCCAGACCCTCCATCTGCTACCAACCACATACTGATCCCCTGCTCCCAGTCATACAGCTACAGGGCAGGTTTATTCAGCTCACTGATGTGGTCGAAACCTTTCCTACTCTTTTGCCTGGCTACCCAAAACAATCTGAAAGCCAATCTGGCAGAATAATCATTCTGCCACCATGTGATTTCTACATCTAACACAAGTGAAGGAGGAAGGACAGAAGAGAGGACAGGCTGGCCATCTTGGCAATAGCTCAGCACCAGACTGGCTCTGAAACCCCCAAAGACCACAACCCATCCCTCTCCTCATCTGGTTTTGGAGATCTCACCCTAGTTTTTCATTCCACTGTCTTCTTATGTAAATAAGTACAATTGTTGTAGGTCTGCACCACCAACCAGATTAGCTCGTTGAGAGAAAAGCTTGTTTTTAACCCCAACCACCCCACTGGGCTGCCACAGGCCAGAGGACAGCTGCAGGCAAGGTCTGTGGCCAGGGAGAGGGAACACATTTTTTTAGCACTAAAGATAAAAAATGAAGAATTCAGTTTAAAACACTGCCCATGTGTGTCAGACCACAGGAAAGGTGTGTATTTGAATGACAAAAGTCTGCCCTCTGAGAGAGAAGATGATTTACTTGAATTAGTCAGTGAAATAAGAGCTGAGCACTTCTTTGCAAAATGGAACTGTCAGCAAACTGTTTTAAAGTGTTTTCCCTCTCGTGCTGTTTAGCATTAACAATAGGAGAAGTACAGTACTTTGATACAAGACCACTGCAGGGCTACAGTGTTTGCAGGACATCAGGTCTTGAAAAAAGATAAGCAGACACTGATCAGTAGCTTCATTAGATCTGCTGGAGTAACCCTGGCTGATGTCCAGAGATCAGAAACCAGCTCTCAGTCTAAGAAGTTGAAAAGTTATATGCTCTTATCCCACAAGTGGTAAACACAAAACCCAAGGTCAGTTCTAACAGATCGCAGCAGAAGAGATGTTGCTAGCTCTGTAATCAAGACACCATGTCTTATTACTGTTGAATATTTGGTGTAACTGTTGACTTGTCACTAAACCAATTAATGTCTTTTGCACATATTCTTCCCTGAAGGAGTGCTTATTTGGGTGTAAAAAATCTGAACAAAACTCAGTTTTCCTATTTCAGTTAAAAAACCCAATTAATTACATGAGACATCCCATCACTCATGCTACTAAAGATATATATATTATCAGTTTATTCCAATAGAGATGAAGATAAATGCATTCATTAAATAAGAATATATGAAGGTGAAAGAATGTATACATTACAGGCAAAACCACTCAAGAGCTCAGGAACATTGAATCTGCACTGAGTGCAGGTAAAATAGTAACTTAATGCTTTACATGTGCCCAATTACAACAGTACTGTCTTCTCTCCAGATTAACCACAACAACCAGAGTCCTTTCTATTACGTTTAACAACATCTTAGCTTTAATTGCCTACTTGCTTCTCAACAGTATTCTGTAAACCCGATCTTATCTTCCAGTTATTATTTCCTTTTCTTATTCAAATATCTATTAAAAATAAAGCATTAGTATAATAGGAATACTTCACGTGACACGAGATGATTTAGGTGAAGTGATTTTTCAAAGCAGACTTGGACAAGTGCAAAATGTGCATAAAGAAGGTAAAAGGTTATATAGGAGTTTAGAAAGAATCCAGCAAAACCTGCAAACATGTATTTTAGTACCTGTACAACATAGGGAAAACAGTACTCTGATGTCAAAACAGTTAGGACACCAGCCATGGAAAGAGCAAGACTCTGCACTGACATAGTTTATCATCTTAGTCACAAGATGATTGCATGGACAGTTTAAGATGCTTTTTTTTAAAAAAAAAAAAAAAAGCAAACCAACAAAACATGAAGGGAGCCCTGACTGCTGAAAATCTGAAAGTACTTATATATTTCAAGTTTTGTGTCTCACTAATCTACCCATAATAGGAACACCAGCATAATTTTTCTAGATGTCAATGTTAACTTATTACCCAGTTTCAATAAATGAAAAACAGACAGTAAGTAAAAATCGGCTGACTTACATACATATACAATTACTCCCAAAAACTCAGGCTGCTAAATAGAAATTTTAATCCTTATATGACAAGGCATGATTTCACTAGGAGGCACAAAGTAATTGGCCAAAAGAAGAGGCCTTTGCTGAGAAGAGACAGGGAAATTATATATGGTGCATAATAACATGTTGGCGAAGAGTTCAGTTTTTATTTTTAATTACTGCCATTTCAAAAGGTACATAAAAACAGTGTAAATTTACAGGTATACCTATAACTTGGTTCATAATCCTTAAAAGTTGCATCTCATCCAGCATAAGAGCTGCACCTACTACAGTTTCTGACCCCCAGCCCCACCTCCTGCCCACATTTCACACACTGTACATAACTAAGGACACAATGCATGTAGCAAAGAATGAATGATCATCAGAACAGGGCATCATGAAAGCAATTCTGGGCCATATTTCTTAAGAGTTCAGGTTCCTGAAAACCTCCTTTGCTTGTCCCTACTTCTGCTTACTCCAGCAATTTGTCTACTCAAACACCTTGGCTGAGCTCAATCACAGGGCACTCCCACAAGGCAAAGATGGTCTCCAAAGTCGGCCTGAGCATACCTCACCAGGGCATAACATTGTACAGGAATGCTATGACTCACTGAGCATTTTTTGAAGGGAAATTTGAGTAGCTACACCTTAATTCAATCAGTATGTAGGAATTATCTGCAGGCAGTGCTGCCCAGTCGGCACTAGATAGGCACAGTGTTGCTCCTTCTCAGAAAAGCATCACAGAACCAGATGTGCATTGCAAAAGGCCACCTTACCATCCAGTTATTGCAGCACAACATGTATTTGTCTTGCAGGCAGCAGATCACTGTCTCCATAGCACTACTTTTTCTCTGCCTGGATTTACTTCTTTATATAATGAAACACAGAAATGCTATAAAAACACTGGAAGGGAGCTGTTCCAATGTTCTGTATGAAAAAAAATGTCTGCCTGAAAAGTTTGTAGTCTTTAGCAAACTAGTAATGTTGAATCATAAAACAGATGGTGCTTAAAAAGAGCTATAGAATTAGCAAACTTCAGCTCCAATTCATGTGATTGTGGCATTAAGAATCCAACCCACATGATTATGGAACAAAAGCAATCACAAGGCTTGGAACTTCTCAGCTCCTTACAAACTCAAGCTTTCCATTTGCAAGGTCATATTATATGGCTGTATCAAGATGCATTAGGGCAAGCAGATCATTTGGAACTCTGGATAGAGGGTTTGGAAAGGGTTGTTGGCAGTGTGCCTCACTATGCACCTCAGGAACACAGCTGCTCCTCAGCATTTCCATGTCCCAAAGTGCTTTATTCATTACTCAGCAGTGCTTCAGAGCTCTCTGAAATAGGAAGCCCATGCTGATCATGTAGAAGTACTTACACCATCCAGGGATGATGTTTCTCTATTTTAAACCTATTTACTTAAAAGCAAAAGGCATCCTACTGTATTTTGTTTCACCTGGAAGAAAATACTTCACTTATGGAGTGTTCAGAAGGTAAACTGTACGTTTAATAAATCTTGAGCATACTCACATGGGAAGTCATCCACAAACATGGGGTCTATGTTATGCAGCAGTTCCACTCTAGGTGAAGGTCTTCCTTCACTAAGAGAGATTTCAAAAGGAAAAGTTAATTACCTTCTACAGCTCATTAGGATTCTTCATCCTTTATTTTAAGGCTTTTTTTGTCATCTAAATTAAGAGTGAGCTCATAACTTTGATTACTATCAAATTTGATCTGAATGCTCCTTTCCAGATGAGCAGCAAGAACTTCTGCCTCTACAAGGTTTCCCTAACTTCAGTGATGTCTATTTAGATTATTCCTAAGTTTAGAGAGTACAGAATTGAGCCTACCTGATCAGGGTTTTACAACAATCAACTTTTAGAGTCAACACAGCATAAGCTGGCATGGCACTTGCTGTGGTTGTCTGCATACCTGAACAAGTGCCGGAAGCACTGTGGCTGGGTTCCTCAAAAAACACCACAGGCATTGCTATCCTACAAAAAAGCACCTTTGATTTCTAACTGAGGTCACAATTTAGATACTTATATTATTTAGATACTTTGAAGCTTGTGCTAAAAGAGAAAATCATCCTTCTTTTTCTAGGTATTCAGTGCATAGAGATGGTGAGGAGTCCGCCTCTGAACTTACCAATAAATATACTTAGCTAACTAAATCCCAGACCTAAAAAACTGAGTAAAGGAAATTTACTACTTCTATGAGTAAAGGAAATTTACTCCTTATAAAGGGCAACATGAGTAAGAAGATATAATTAAAAAGAACCTTGGTTACACGAAGACACAAAATTAACTTATTATTTGATAGAGAACTTAAATACATCCTTTCAGAAATTTCCAGATAATTTAAATTGTTTTCTCTTTCATTAAGAAGCTTAACTTAAGACACAAAAATTCAATCAGGGCCCCTAAGCTTCTTGACATTAAGAACAAAAAGCTCAGGTAATATAAACCTCACTGGAGATGTAAAAATTACAGCTATTTTAGTATATAAAATATATCATTGAACAGTTTTTACCTGTAATTTAAAATTTCCAGTAACAAACAATTAAAGTAATATTTTTCTATTACATTTCTAAAACCATTTCTGGATGTCACATTTTGAGTGAGTACAGAACTAACAAGAAGAACTAAAAGATTAAATGTATTCAGGTAATACACTACTGTAATTAATACAGAGGAATTATATAAATTAAGCTACAGCATAGTAATTCAATGTATAGAAACTGCTACAAAATGGTTTTTTTCCTAAATGTGGGTGAAAGGTTAATTGCCTGTCCCCCCAACTCTACAGCAGTCACACTCATTAGAGAATGCTTGGCCATATTTAAACAAATTTTATCTTAGATTTAATAAACTCTATCTCTATGTGCTCCACTGACAGCTGTGTTCAAGTGTGCCTTTCACCATCTGTTCGTAGGTAACAGTAACAAGAACCAGTTAGCAAAAGTTAAACTAGGATTCAAATTTATAGCCTGTGATTGACTCTGCAATAACTGCCTGGGAAGGTTTTCTTTCGGTTTCTGAGCTCAATCTACATTTTCCAGTATATTTTAAAAGAAAGAAACCACCAGAGTTATGCTAAATAATCCGGTATCTTCCACCAGAGTCAAATACAGAAAAATTAAGAAAGTTGCTTCTATTTACTTCTCATCTTTATAGATTCAGTATTCATACAGTGACACTCGTAATTCGCTGGCCACAGTTCTGTAGGGATTCTGCCCCTCTGCTCTGCTGAGACCCCATCTGCAGAGCTGCATCAGCTCTGGGCTCCCAGCACAGGAAGGACATTTTACCCTTATAACAAATTCCACAGAGTTAAATCCTACAGCCAGGTGAACAGGATTCAGAGCAAACGGATCTAATTGAAGATGCCCCTGTCTAAGGCAGGAGGGTTGGCCTGGGTGACCTTTAAAGGTCCCTTGCAACCAGCTTATTCTATGATTCCATATGAGTCTATGATCATACCAAGTGTATTCATACTGTCCAAGCAGACTGAAGGTAACTTCCTTTATAAATTTTAATATGGACAGTACGTATTTTATACTAAACATAGCTATTTACCTTACAGCTAATAGAACATAAAAAATAAAGATTATACTTTATTAATATTAAGCTTTTCATGCTGTAGTTCTCATTGTTAGTGAATTCATTTTTGTTCTGGGATAGAATACTGGTATTGGTATCTTGGATGAGATTTATATGTAGTCATGAGATATACTCCCTGAAACTTATGGTATCACTGCATTAAGCTCTGTAGAGCTATTACATGGTGCTGCATTGCTTTTCAGTTTGAGTGATATTCCAATAATTCTTGTTGTACAGAGCATGGATGTTCATAACCAGTATATAGCACAAAACAGTAGCCAAAGAATTTGGCACTGTATGTTGAAAAAATCATCTGTCTCACAGCAAAAAACATCAGGAAAACAAAAACTCCATTCTGGGGACAACAAATACAAAATTTACCCCTGTAACAGAGATCTATTTCCCTGGAAGAGCCTTAACTCTGCCCTCCTTCCCATTTGCAAAACTCCACAGAGATACAGGCTCAAGTACAGATTCACCTTGGCAGATGTTCTGTAAGGGTATTTTGTCAGGAATATAGTCTAGCCAACATAGCTACAATAACAAAGCAATGATATTCTCTAGGGAGACCTGCCTTTGTATTTTAGTAACTGCCTGTGTAACCGTATCTTACAATGCTCTAATTTTAGAATATTTATTTTTAGACTTCAATATTGTAATACATCATACCTCCCCTGAACATAAGGAATTTTTTACATTGTCTGGTTATTATTCTACCATGTCTGATGGTAGAATAGTTAAGATATGTCTTAATTATTTAATTAAGTAGTTAAAAAGCTGCTGTTTTTCAAAATAGCCCTCTGTGTAAGAACAGCTTAATGAAAGCACGTGGCCTAACTTCAGTGCTGGTATGAGAATCAGCTAGTTCATGCTGAGAATGCTGCTCTATCTTCTTATTTGCAAAGTTCTTAAAACATACTGAATGACTTATTATTCCTTAGTGAGCACAAACAAAGATCTACATGCAATCTTTCCCTTTTGTTGTTGTTAAACAGTCAGAGTGTGTCCTTGGAAGGGAATCCAAGAATTTTCAGAGTAAGCATGTTTGTCCTCCACAAAAATATTCTCTGTGTCACTGAGCAAAATCTGAGCCTTTATAATCTTGTCATATTTCTCTGGGTCTTATTTGTAATATTTTCCTAAAATGATTCTATTTCAGATATGCTGGAAATAAACATTTGTCTCAGCTTTAGGGGGCTCTTTCTTCTGTGTTAATTTATAATACAACAGTGAATGTTTTTTTAAACAGGTGCTTGATTCCTAAAACAAATGTACCCATTCAGTACAGAAGAATTCAGGCTGATCTTACTTCATTTACTTCACCCAATTAGTCGTATTTCCAACATTATAAAAATAT
The DNA here is from genome assembly GCA_025920805.1 of Petroica traversi. NCBI lineage: Eukaryota > Metazoa > Chordata > Aves > Passeriformes > Petroicidae > Petroica > Petroica traversi. The sequence continues at coordinate 227,588 of JAHLSL010013733.1, forward strand.
AAAAATGAAACCTGCCCTACAAAACATAGAAGTAAAACTTTAAAATATCTGCTTAGTAAGAAGCTTTGACAAAATAATAGTTACTTGTACTGTATTTTATCCTGAATCTCTCAGTGCCAATCATACTGATTCATGTGGTCTACCATTCCATTTTTCTGTTAATGCAAAATAAAATACTTTCTCTGAGCATAGACACGCAAGATATTCAGTACTGAAAATCAAGATGTATCAAAAAATTGTATCAACCAAAGCAAATTTTTATATAAGAAAAACTATTTTGCCTAGTGTCCTTATTACAATAGAGTAGTAAGCATCTGGAGAACAGATGTCTGTTAAAAATGCAAGTGCCTTTCAAGATACTTGCTTGGAAATACGCAGTACAATTTAGACTCCACTGGTTGCATTTTTGTATTGTTCTTGTTATTCTCAATTGCTGCTTTTGTAAAATATATCAGTGATATTATCACTGTCTTTTCAGAAATAATTTTTCATATATACATAGATTTAGAGCTATATCATAGTCTCACCCATGATGATCTACGGCAAGAGAAAACGGATATCTGCTATGATTTATTATTTATTTATGAATCTTTATAATATGATACCTGAGACTGGAAAGATCTGATAGCTGCCTAAAAATTGGTTGACACAGTCATACTATGCTTAGTTATTTTCAAAAAGAAGCTTAAGACATCTAAGAGGAAGTTATAATTCATATCAAAGGAACTCAGAGGAAAATAAAAATTACATAGTACTGGTTTAATTATATACTGCAACAAAATTTTGCACAGAAAAGTAGTCCAAGATTGGTATGGATGGAGAAAGACTGGTAAAATCTATGCATGGAGAAAACATCACAAACACATGAGCTGGGAAAGGGCTCTTGGAAAAGTTCACATTAGTGAGAGTCCAGACTAGCACATCATCAAAGCCCCAGCACATCGAGGCCAGTTCCACTGGAAGGCACATCTGGAGACAAAGCAGTGATGGCCCTCGGGCACTCACAGAGGTGGTGCATGACACAGATGCAGCATGAAAAACGCACAAACAGGAATAACCAGAACCTGTGCACAGTTACCAGCCTAAGAAGAACACAGAGGAAGTTTGAAGGACTTCACCGCTGGCATCCCTGGGCCTCTGAAACAGCAACACATGCTGGGCCCATTATGTGTTCTCAAACATCATGGCCTCAGGTGCCATGTGAATGGCTTGAAATCCTCTGCCCTGTGTCCAGCTGGGCAGACTTCCTGGACACACACACCTCTTGCTGAGTAAGACTGTCAGGCCGTAGGAGTGAGAGCAAAACCTGCTCTATTTCAGTTTCCATTTTAAATAAAATCACATCCCTATTTCATTAGGTCTCTAACTGGTACAGTGTTGAAACTGCAATGGGTCAGCAGATGGATTTGGAAAGAGCAGATAAGCTTTTGAGTTAAAATCCCTGTCAAAGAGCTTTTAAGTACCATGCAAATTTTTACCTAAGAGTTCAAACATTGAAAACACAAACACTGCTTCCTCAGTTTCATAGACTGTATGACAGAAACTTAGAGTACAGCGAACCAAAAAGAATGCAAAATAAGGTGTTTTTGGCTACAGGAAGTGTGCTCCTGAATATAATCTTTTCCTGCGATTTCTTCCTAAGCATTAAATGTCTTCTGGTTCTTCAGTCCAAAATTAAGTAGATGAGGTATGAAAGGAACACTTGAGTATGTATGTGACTCTCAGCACTTCTCTGACCTACAAGAACTTAATATTAAGTGGTGTCATGTTAACGTGACTCCTAATTTGGACTACTAGTCACTTGAAGTCATGATAGAAAGTTCATTTTGGTCTATAGTTTCAGAATTTATACTTAGCATTTAAAAATTTATGCTGAATGTCTATGTATTGTGTATATAATAATATTTCAATAGTATAATACATTTATACAAAGTTATTTTCAGTAGTACAGTATTTATGATAAATTATATAAATTACTACATTATATTATTATCCCTTATTTTATAAATATCATATTAAGAACCCATTTATAAATATTGATTATTAGTAGGCAGATATCACTAAAATAGATTCAATATTTTTTTGACTTCTGAGAATACTTGCACCATCCCATATATTCTTTTGAATATCTATCTAAATCAAGGTTCCAAATTTATGATCTTTTCCTTTTGAATACAGACAGGCTTAGGATTAAATTCCTCCACCCCCCCACCAAAAATCACAAGAAGATTATGCATCTATTTATATTAGACCGTATTAAAAAAAAATAGATGTAACACATTAATTTTCTTTTTTCAAATGAGTTAGAATCTTAGCACGTTAAAATTTCATTCATAATGAACCATTTGGTCCCAGCAAAACAACATATTTGAACTTTTCATCAGATATCACCAAAAGGGCACTGTGCCTTCATTGGTTGCTATCCAATATTCAAGTGACCTTTTGAATTATGGTCATGAAATTTAATACACTCATTTATCCTGATTACATGGGAAAATCATGTGAAATATGACATTTTGGCTGCAAGGTCAAGCAAGGAATAGCCTAACAGCAAGAAAACCTGACTTGCTACCTGTCCAGACAGAAGCCCTCTTGTCTGACACACCCAAAACCACTGGTAGTCACCTGTTCCCTGGCAGTGCCAGCAAACATTGCATTCATTCTCTTTACAAAGAGAGAAATGCAAATGTCAGCAGCATACTGGCACAGCTATACCTATCCTTCTCAACAACTCTTCTGCTGAAGTAACCTGATCTGAGAAGATCAATCCATTAAAAAACACAGGGTTGAAACTGATCCTGAAGTAGGCAGGAATTCTAATGGTAGCTGAAAGAAGTCTATGGTTAAGGTGTACCCTGGATCTTGCTGATGCTACGTTTTCCCACAGGAACACTGACAAGTAAAACATTTTGCTTATTCTGGCTTGATGGGAGTCTCCATTCCTTCCTGGCAGTTAATGATCCCTGGCCTCAATTATACATATCGTTATCTTCTTCCACTTGGAGGAGAGCCATACAGAACACCTGGGCACAAGGCCACGAGTACCTGTAAACTCCAGCTACTACAGAAAACCACTTCTTAGCTCCTCAGAAACACAGGCAGCACTAAGAATGAAATCAAGCTTACCAGGTTCAAACAGGTAATGCTACAGGTATAGAGAAAACAATTCTGAACTCAAGATACTGGGTTTAGCTCTGGGGACGTGGGAAGGGTTTGATTTTGCTTTTTGTTTTTCAGTCCAAGGTCCACATACAGCTACCCATGGATGGGTTCATAACTTCAAATCTGCCTACTTTAACTCTCAATTTCTCATCTCATTCCCTAACCCAGACAGCACTCCTACTCATGCTTGTTTAGGAATTGCTTTTACCTTTTGAAATTCACAGTCTAAGATACTAGGACACACATAAAAAAAGAAGGGGACAAAAGGTGATAAAAAACATAATATGGCATAATCTACTACTATAAAAACAGAACAAAGCTGACCAAAAGAAACAGAACACTAAGCCTCAACTGAATAGGATGTAGGAAATAGAATTGTTAGTCCTTTTATTCTGCTTTAGCAGTATTGAACTTTCCATACTATATTATTCTTCTGTTAATTAAAGCTATATTCAAAGACCTACTAAAATAAATATAACTTCTACGAAGATAGCCAACAGAATTAGCCCTATCAATGAATACATTACATGCAACACAGAACAAGAAGAAAAAAAATTTAAACCAATGCAATTTTTCCAAAACTAATGGTTGGTCACAGAACTCTCAAATTCTGCAGAAACTTATGTTTTAAGGACTTTGTAATCCATTTTAGTGGAATAAAAGAACATTGAAATAACCCAGCTAGAGCTATGCTGCCTCTTTTTTCCAGTCATCTAAGCATCACTGCACTTTTGAGTATTCCAGCTTGCTTGAACCAGTCACAGTATCAAGACCTTCAGGAAACAGGTCAGGTGTATTTTTGTATTCGATCTCAAAGGCTTTTGAGACACTGGGCAGCATGACATGGGTCTATGCAAATGGTTACACTTTGAGCCAGCCAAAGTTCAGTGAGTTTAATGTCTGCATAGATTTCCCACATGTCCAATTCCAGATGCATACTGCAGAGATACCTGACTAAGCTCTGTAGAGAGCAGGGTCTGGTCCATGCTGTGCAAAATCAGTTAACATACTTCGGGATCACACAATGTTCTTGAAAAAGTATTACCATACTTATGAGCTGTTGTATTCATATGGAAGAATTCAAAATACCAAGTTAAAGCTGTACGGAGGCTTTGCATCTTGTTGGGGTTTGGATATCTTCCCTTTGTTTTTCTTATGGATTTTTTTCTCCCATATGTTGCTAAGGAACTAATGGTTGGGTACTTAAGAAAACAAAAGAAGGTAGCCAAGCCAGTGAGAGGCAAGCTTCTTCTCAGGGGGCAGAGGTAACGCGAGATTTGGGCTGGTAAAAAGGCAAGAGGAGACAGTTGTTTGTTCTCTTGCTCTCTGGGGGATCTCGGAGCAGACCGGTCAGAGCTGCTGATTGCTAAAGGGACACACTCCCAGTGCACCGCCAGCATGGACCTGCTCTCCCCTCTGCTGTGAGTTTTCTCCCTTCCCCCTGCCCTGCCAGGGGCTGCCTGGTCTCCTTCCCTGCTTATCCTGCCCTGCTCCCTGCTCGGAGACTTTGCTACGGTGTAGCCTCAAGCCCCTGCCTGCCCAGAGCTCCTGCTGTCCCATCTCACCACAGCCGCACAGCCCCTGCCTGCCGGGACTTCCTGCTGTCCCATCTCGCTGCTCCCGGGGATCCTGCTGCAGCACCGACATCGCTGCCCCGAGGGCCTGAGAAGCAAAGCCTCTCCAAAGAAGCAAAGCATCTCCAAAGGTGATGGCGACTGAGCTCTCTGCCCTGAGCTCAGTCGCCATCACCTCGTGTCCCCTGGGCTGGGCCGGAGCGCCCCCTGCAGCCGCGGGGGAATCATCGCACCCGCCCTGCCCACAGAGAGCCACCAGCGCCCCTGCCGGCTGTGACTGGAACTGCACCACAGGGAAAAGTGCCCGAGGCCGAGCAGGCTGGTACTGGGTGTCCGGTTCTGTTTGTGGTTTTATGCCTTAGTTTTTTTGTTATTTGTTAGTTTTGTTTTACGTGTTAGTAAAGGATTTTTATCTCTACCCTCATATGTCTGCCTGAGAGCCCCCTTGATTTCAAACTTATAACAATTTGGAGGGAAAGCGTTTACATTTTTCATTCCAAGGGAGGCTCCTACCTTCCTTAGTAAACACTTGTCTTAAACGAGGACAATCTGTAACCAGGATTTATTTGCAACCTGGATAATTCTCTCATGGACAGCACAACTAACTGCATTTATACCTTCCTTTTATTATGGAAAAGGAACTGGTAAAATTTCCCTCCCCATTTAATTTCTGCTTTCTGGGCTGATTAAATTCTTCTCATACCAGAATGATGACTTGGTGATTTGACATGAAAGTTACCTGATAGTTTCCCAAACATCAAAGCCATCTAAAGGCTTAGTGCCATTGGTATGTCCTCCAGCAAGGTGCACCAGCGTTGGCAGCCAGTCAGAGATATGGATGAGTTCATGACTTTCTACACCTTTTTGTTTCAGCAAAGGACTTGCAACGAAGCCTACACCTCTCACTCCTCCTTCCCAGAGGGTCCATTTTCTTCCTCTCAATGGCCAGTTATTCCCACCTGCTAAAGTCTGTCCTCCATTATCTGAAAAAACAAATAAATAGAAAGAATTCTCGGTAAGAAAGAAACAACAATCCTTCCCACAACACCTATTCATCCATTTGAAAAAATATTTTTACAATACAGGTGTGTCACGTGAGTACTTGCATAGTGCTGTTAAGTTTCCATATAATGTCAAATGTTGTGGCCAAGTAACAAAGCTAAGTTATATTTTAACACCTACAAATTACATTGATGAAAAGTTATCACTAGGTAGAAATGATACCATACTGGAAGACAGTTAATTAGAAGGACTTTGCGCTAAGAACGATTTCTGATCATGATTCAAAATACCATTAGGTATCCAAACCTTCCAGAACCAAAGACTTCAAAAATTTAGTTTCAACTAATTTAAAAACTACAAGAAGATTTGCTACCAATGCCATCATTAGTACTCAGAGTTCACTGGTTTCCAAAGCAGTATAATATGCTTTTAATGGAAACCTCATATTCTAGTCTCAGGACAATACTCGCACACCAAGTCCTAAAAGCAGGGATTTTTTTCAGATTTTTAGGCAGCCACACTGATATATAGGGTTAGACATAACAGGGCTTCTCAGGCAAAAGGAGACAGCCCTAATAAAATTAATTGAAACTAGTTAACATGACTGAAGAGATTCAGAAATTGAATTTATTATTTGGTGAGAATAACATAAGATGGTTACAGAAGAAGTTGAATCATCATGACTTAGAAATATCTACATGAATTAGAGATAGCTCATGGAATGTTTTTCTTTTTAACCCTCTCTGACTAAGTTTCCACGCTTAGAGTAAAATCCAAATCCTTGAAGTTAATAGTAATGATTCTTTGAAGTTACATTTGTACTGTTATACAGTTGTTCTTTTTCAAACCTTCTGTAATATTCTCAGAAGAGTCATTCCTTTCAATTCTGTTAAGTGTAATTTTCCACTATTTTAATGAGGTTAAAATTATTTCAAATAGTAATTGTCGAACTGACATTCAGTGTAATTTGACAGGTTCATATTGTATTTTCTGATTAAAAAATATTAATTTGAGGGAAGAAATCCAACACCTTTACAGAAGAACTTCACTGTAACCAGAATAAAATTATCTTCTTTCTGGTTGACAAGAGTTCGAAAAGTATTTGGACAATACTCTTAGGCACATGGTGTGGTCCTTGGGGATGGTCCTGTGCAGGGCCAGGAGTTGGACTCAATGGTCCTTTCCAAGTCCCTTTCAACTCAGTTTATTCTGTGATTCTGTGTTTAATTAGGGATCCAAGTAAACCTCCACATCTTTCTACTGCACATGAGACCACTTTTGTCCTAGAATAAACCACGGATATTGGTGAAAGCTTTGAAAGTAGAAGCCTAACCTAAATTAAGCGCTTGGCAAAAAACAGAATTATTTGAAAAGAGTTAAATGTCCTGTGTGCCCAACTAGCTTCCAGTTGGGTTGCCCACATGTCCTGCATTTTTGGATTAAAAATAAATTAATCAAGAGTGCTACCATTATTTCTTGCACTACAATACTGAGCTCCGAGATCTGAGAACTTAAAGCAGTTGCTGGTTACAACAAAAATAAAAAAAAAATTAGTTTCAACAAATCCTTCTACTTACAATGTAAACAGGAATTCCTGACAGAGATACTCAGGGGACCGAGTTTTCAGTAGCATTTAACCTTTGGTGGTCTTAGAATAAAAGGCATCTTATCCACACTCTATTAGAGCACAGTTTGGACATACCGATGAATCAGAACTTAAATGTGTACACACCTCCTTATATCACATATCACTTTAACAATGCACGAGCTTTCTAAATTCCTCATTATCAGCAACAAAGCAGCAAGAAAATTATAGAAGTAGGTGGTATTTCTGAGAGAAAAGTGTGCACTTCCCAGGTTACAGTCAAATAATTATGATGCTTACTTTTTCCTTGCTTTCTGTAAAAACATGCACATTCTGCCAGTTTCACTTCACATTAAATTCCCTGATACAAGGAGTCTATCTAACATACATCCTGAAAAACTTGTGTCTTCTATCAGCATTCAGACATAATACACCAAGTTTAAAAGAAAGGGGGGAATGAACTGTGTTTTGATAGCTGATCTGATATGCAAATGAAAAAAATCTGACATATGAAACAAGGCTCATCCCCCTCATTTGACATCTCATTCTCACATTGCTAGAACATTCCTTTTTCCTTCCTCGGGAATTCATGTTCAAGTGGTCCTTCCTGCGTAATTTCTCGACTGAGTTATCAAGAAAATGCTGAAGGAGGGAAAAGGATGGTTTCTGTTTTGATTATTAAGGTTTGTTTCCTTTCTAGGTAGGCAGAATGCAGTGATGCATCACCAGCAGCTTGTATGTAAGTGACAGCTTCCCACACTGTCTGAAATATTATTGAGGACTCCAAATACCTACAATTTGTTAAAGAGGAGTTGGTTACATAACAGTGAAAGACCATAATGGAATCTGTATCAACAAATTATTAAGCTAACCTCTAAATAAAAAATGGAGAGAGGGAATAAACACGAAGCCACTGATTGCATGGAGTACAGACCAGGCAGAAAGTCTACTCAAAACTGTAACTGCTGGTCTGTCCTGGTTTTATCTCCATGAGTCTGGAAGCAAGACACAAGATTGGCACCAGGCGTCTATGTCTAGTCAAGAGCTGTGCATGTTTATATTGATGCTAGAAGCTTGTATGGGTTCAGAAAGTCACTGAAGAAGTTGAAGATGAAAAAAGTAATTTATAGGTCCTATAAGAAAAACCATCACCTCAGTCTCAGGAGTTTCTTCAGCCACAAACTGCTGAAAATTTGCACGTTTTCACAAAAGTTTCCTAGACACATGCCACCAAGAACTGCCATGGTGGGGGGTGCCTGGCTAGACAGATCTTTCATCTGTGGAAGTAAAACTATTCTCATCTTCCAAATAAGTTGTACCTTAGTAACTCCTTCTACCCAAGTATCTCAAACATGGAACAAATTCCAAAGTCCATGTGGAAACTCCCAGTAGTTTAAAACACACACTTAAAATCCACTTAAGTGTGAGAAAATGGAATCATTATTCCTTCACGTTCTATACTTCATAATAAATTCTAAATCCATTTCCAACCAATATTTTCTGAACTATTTATCCTACATTTTTGTAACTGTTTCTCTCCATGACTTATCCTAATATCTTATGTCAGAAGACAGTCTCCAGAGCAAAGCTTTTGGAATCAAGCTACCTACACCTCATGGTCCTGGTTTTTAAGATTGCTTAGTATTAAAGTTTCAGCCTTGCTACTTCAGCTGAAAACGTAATCCTCCCCCCCACATGATACTTCATTATCTCATCACTGGAGACAAACATCAAATATGATTTTCATTAAAAACACTGAAATAGTGTGGAAAATGTAGTGAGCATATGTTTCTTATCTGTAAGAATAATTTTTGCAATTACATCTAGACTTACAATTACAATTTAGACTACAGCAGTACCCACAGCATACCAGAAGTATTAAAAAATCATAAAACTACCCAGCTCTTGTCTCTAAAGAAAGGATGTATCCAGACATTATGCCACTTAGTATAAGCATTATCTAGCTAATTAATGCAGCTTTGTTTGCTTTCTTGAATGGAAAAATCACACATTTTTAAAGAGCTTTATTACTTGCTTGGCTTGGCTTGCTTTGAGAAATGTTTAGCCACCATTATTTTCTCACAGCATTGATCACTCTTACATATTATTTTAAGGAGGGGGTACCTAGATGCTTTATTTCTACTTTCATGGAATTTTCTTCTACGTGGTGAAATTTGTGGCAATAAAGGAAAACATGGGAAAGAGACAGCTTACTAATACAAGAATGGGCTGAAGCAGAATTTCTAGCAGGTGCTACCACCAACAGTGAAAAAATGCACAGCACATATATGCTGGGTAAATGACAAAACGAGAGAACAAACGAGAGCAATGGAAGCACCCTGGGCATTCTGAAAGGTAGTTTCCATCAAAGCTGAATCAACATCAGCCTTGATGGAACAAGTTGAAACAACAAAAATATGTTGCAAAGTACCTCCATCCCAAAGCAGTTTGGGTGAAAATAGGACATATTTTCAACATAGAAAATCAGAGATTACAACCTGTTCTTAACATGCAGGTGATTGTCTTTCAAACTACCATGGTTCTCTCACTAAAAATAAAGAAGAGGAAAGGTTATTTTAAAAAATATACTCAATAAAAACCTTTCAACATAAGAAAAATAGATGCAAAGTAAAGCTTGTGTGTCTTGAATATACCATACAACTTTAAAAATGAAGGCAAATGTTCTTCTCAAGACATCTGCTTTTGTAATTAATATTCATTGTTACATACATGAGAAAGAGTTTAATTTGCTAAGTCTGTAATTTCTAAACCATAAGAGATGTTTTGCAGGAGTATTTAAACGAATCAATAAACAAAACTAAACAGAGAGGCCCTTCTGTTTCTCCCAAATACTTCTCTGAAGAGTTGCCAGCTGCCAAACATTTTGACTAGCACAGTGTATATATACAGTGATGTGGGATGTATGTAACTACTAAGCAGTTTAATGACTAAGACTTCTTTAAAGAAGAGATTGACAATAAAAACCAGCAATAAAACAATTCTGAAAGCAATAATGAATGAAGCGTGGATTCAAGTCTTTGGATGGACTCACTTTCTTACAAAATTACTCTGGAACTGAAACAACATTCTGCTTTGTACTGTGAAGATAGATGCCCACAACTATTGGGGGGGAGAGCTTCATTTGGGATTTGTATCTCACTAGACAGTAAAAAACAAAAAAAAAGGTAAAAGTGTTGATTTAAGAACAAACTCTGACAAATGTCTTTCCCAGGATCATAAATATCTCTTGCCTGCATGCATTCATTGCCAAGAAAAATCCACAGTAGTTACTGAACTCAGGGGCAATATTAATAGCATTAATAGATTTGTTAAAACCTTAAGCATGAGAGATCACTTCTCTGAGAAATTAAGTTTAGACTGATCAATGGGCTTGAAAGTTATTTTTATAAAAGAAGTTAAATGGAAACAAGTACTGTAATACTGTGTAAGGCCAGCTCTCTAAGAAAGCAAGCTTAATCTCCCCCAGTTGTTCACATAAAAAAAAATCCATTATTGACTATGCAGTGGAATGAAAAACTTATTAAAAAAGCTATAAAGAGACCTTTATATTTTATTTTTTGGATAGTGGACAAAACACTACAGTAAGAGTTTCCAAGGACCACCTAAGAACAATATAGACAACACCCTTTTTCCACCATGTGGACATGTGGACCAAGGGACTTCCTCCTGTGACTTCTGCTGCCTGCACATGCTATCTTAGCAGATTTTGATCACAATCCTGCCTCACATTAATGGTTTAGAATAGAGGTACTACTTTCTCTGCAAATAGGCCAGAAATTAGTCTTCATTTAAAGATTTTCCTTAGTGGTTTTGTTATTTTTTTTTTGTCAAGTCCTAGATAGGGTTTAATTGTGTCAATTAAAAATGATAAATAGTATATTAAAACTTTTGCCTTTTTTTTCCAAAAGAAAAAGTGTGCCTTCTTGCAAGCTACCTATTTTGTTCCAACAGACCAGGCCTTGTTTCAATTACACTACAGAAAAGTGAATTTTATTTTTCTTCCTAACAGAGCATACTTTTTCTGTCTCCCTTGTGACCACTCAGGTTGCTGCATTCTTCTTTCAACCACAACTGAGCTACACCCCACAGCCCCGTTGACATGCCTGGCAAATTGTTCTAGACAAGCTCTTCCGAGAGGGCTTCCTGGATTTTCTCCAAAGATTCATCCAAGACTGTATTTTGTACTTTTATTAAGCAATTTTCACTCTAGCATTTCTCTTCAGTTTGCGTTTTCTTATTTCAAGTAATAAAGAGCTACCTATGAGTTTCCTTACCACAGAGGGGAAAAAAACAACAAACCTACTCTTGGTGAGTACTTGTGTTAGACAATAGGAATACTTCACAAACATACACATCATTTACATAAACTGCCTTTAACTTCTATTTATTCTACACCTTCCATTCTGCTGAGATGACGTGTGTTTAAATTTGTGATACACATTATACAACCTTGATTACAGTATCAGAACTGTAATTCTAAGTATACATCTTAATAATCCTAATTCTCAAGATAAATTTAACAATCTTTTTGGCATTTGTAGAACAAGAAGTGATATGGAAAATGCTTATGACAATAACTTCAGAATATATAATAGTAATTAATGAATTCCTACAAGAAAAGTAACAACCTTAAGAAAAAAAGTTCTCCTTCAGCGCAACAATCCAATAGGGTATTTCTGTTTTTCTCTGTATGCTTCAGAGCACAACAAATTCTGCAAAAACAAATTTTGCAGTAAGTAACAGAAACCAAAAATGCTTGATATCACTTATACACACACAAAATTAAACATGTCAAATGTTTTATATTACTGAGGTTTACAAACCTAAATACTTATTGGATACCTACATTCATTTTTCAAAATAGCTATCCAAAAGTTTAATACATCTGTATGCATATAACTCATATATCCACAGAGCAAGAAATAAACAACCAACATTTAGGATTTGACTGAGTAGGAATCAATCAGAAAAAAAAAAAAAGTGACAGAAATCAAGTGCAATGAAGTGCTGTGTGCCAAGAAAGTCTTTGTGTATGAAAACACTTTTCTATCCTATTCAGAACACAGCACAAATAAATAATTAAAAATACTAAATCTACAAAGGCAAAGAAAGAAGAAAACTTTAAGTATCTAGGATAATATAAATACAATTAGATATCATAATCAATGCAGTATCTTTTTATCATGTATTCATGGTAACTTTAACCAACCATTAGAGTCTTTAAAGGTCTAGTATAACATTTCTGGGTCCTGGCTACCAACATGCAGATCTCCTTTTTCCTAAAAACAGTTACAAAACACCTGCCAAATAGTCCTTATGTACCTACAGCACTTTTCAAATCCAACATCGGCATGCCCCAGATCTTTTTTCTCTTTTCCACCTGTACTTTAGCTCCTAGTCTTTTTTTAATTGATGCATTTCTCTGAAGTTGCAAGAGAAAACTCCCATGCTCTTTGATTTCTCCTCAAGGGCCCCTGCAGTAAGCTGATCTAGCACACATCTGTCTGATATGTAAACTGTGCCAAGCTCTGTTTGAAAGCCTTGTCTAAAGCCACACAGTATTTTTAAAGTGACTACAGACCAGATGAAAAAAACAACTTCCATTTATTTTATAATGCAGGGTATTTCAATACGTTATCAAATTAAAGCATCTTCAAAATAAGGAGAAAAACCCTTTTAAGCTTCTGCTACTCCTGAAACTAAAGGCTGCTAACATCCTAAAGCCATCAATTATATGTAACCTAGAATGAAAGACATGCATAAAATGAGTGAAGGGGAAATATGGTCAATAATAACTCCTGTTCCAATTTCTTGCTTCTTATTAATACATTAATGACTTCGTGAAATTAAGAGTGAAACTAAGGTTATTTCTCTTTGCTAAAAGGAAAAGAACCCTCCTACACACTCCCTCATTGTGTTTAAAACAAATAACTATTGTAACTCAGATGGACGCTTAGTTTCCAAGTGCATCCCCCATCTCTTCCCACCAAACAGAAGAGATATGTCCATACGGCAGACAGACAATAATAGCAGAAGGACAGGATAGGGCTGACATATGACCAAAAGTATGCTGGGAAGCACTGAATTTTACACATTAAATTTTCTAAGTGCAGAGACTGTCCAATAGCTGGCAGCACCTAGATGTTTTTATTCAGTAAAAGCATTCGGAAGTTTATTTTGAATACATTTGGGTTTCTTCCTCTGCTTCTGGAAGCAGCGTAACTCTCTTAGAACTAACCTAATGCTATTATGGAAATAATATTATGGATCTAATTAGGAGGCATATTTATAGCAGCTTTGGGAAGAAAAAGAAGCAGGAGGTAGGCCTGCTGTTACTGTGCTTACAGATACTCTTTATAAGCAGCTACCAGCCAAAACTACACTTTCAGACATACGGAAAGATCCAACCTTAGACCTGCAACATTTGTACTTTAGGCTGCAAGTCATAAGGTAAGAAAAGAGGATGCTATCCCAACTGTGAAGACAGGAGCTGGTAGAAAACTGGTTTTACATTTACAAGAAAAGAGGTCACTGACTTCACACGAAGCAGAGGCACTGAGGTGCATGTGGCCCACAAGGAGGCTGACAACCTTGGGAGATCATTATTTCACTTTTCTCCAGTTTCATTTGAGAGGCAGAGAAGAAACGGCTACTTTGACCTAGCAACTTTCTGTTTTCTTTTAAAAAGAAAAACAACCCAAAAACACACTTCCAGGGATACAAAGCTGCCAAAACTTAGAATTAAAATGCAAACAGCAGAGAACAGTGATCTAATATACAGGCATTAAAGCCTCAGGGTTCTTCCCAGAATCCATATTTTCCATCCTAATATCCTGTACCCCCTCTTTCTTGGAGTTTATTTGAGAGGAAGCTGCTCTGATTGCCTTCTGTCACTCCTCTGGCACACAATAAACAGAGCAATCTGGAGTTAATTTAAGCAGTTTAGCACATCAGGATACAGCTGGGAAAGGTTTTGGGAGAAAGGCTGAGGAGGAAGAACAGGGCTGCACGCAGTCCAGCCAAGCCTGTACACAGGAAGGTGGTGCAGATGGGCACCCTCCAACACCACCACCTGCAGACAGGAAAAACTGCCCTGTGATGTAACTCTCCAAACAGCCCAGGAACAACAGAAACCTCAGTGCAAGGAATTTAGAAGCCGATTCCTACACATTGCTTCGTGTAAGGAGTATTACAGCTGATCCTTGGTCATGCAGTAGTAACCCAACCCCTCCTGTGTGTATAGTGCTTTTATATTTCACCCTCTATAAGCCAGATGTCTTTTTTTCTTCTTAAGTTTAGACACATGCATTGGTTTTACACAGTGCAAACGATGACTTGATTCCGGCCATTGGACAGATTTACATCTGTTTTTTACATCACTTTTGTTTGAGCTCCTAATCACTTGGGGCCCTAGCTATACTCAGAATATACTGACTGAGTTCACAACCAGAAAGAAACACATACCTGCTGGCAAAAAAAAAAAAAAAAAAGAAAATGAAACAAAAGTCTTTAGTTGTTACATACCACATGGGACATTTTTAAAAAATGCAGCATGCACCTTAGGAAGAAGTATGTGTCCATAAGCTAATTCTCACACCAAGCACACAAACCACAAAAACTGAAGCTCTTTAGTCCAAAGAGCAAAGAAAATAACATTCTTTACAACACCAGTCTTACAGGGAGGATGAAAAAGGCTAATTGTTTTGTGGCCAGTTGTAACTGTTTTTCTTGCTGTAGGCTGTGTCATTCTCCTAGAGAAGATGATGAAAAGATACAGGTAAATTAAGTGAACAAGGTGGAAATGCAACCATCTTGTATAGGTACATCAAGCATGTACCATCTCCCAACAGCCACCTCAGCTTTTAATAAAGGCAACCAAGATTACAGGGGAGGAAATGGATTATTTTACAAGTTAATATGATGACAGAGAAACACAAGTAATGGAGAGTAACCGAAGTTTACACAAATTATATTTGTTCCCTTTAATGATCTAAGAAGTGTTTTTAACCAGTTTTCATAAATCCATTTTCCCACAATGGGTTATGTTTTCCAGGCAGGGAAATGGCAGGCAATATATTTTCTTAATGAATGTTTCAGAATAATTTTTGCTTATTATTTCTTTTTTTAATATCTTTGCTTGGTTACAAGTAACAATGGCTGGGTAACATACCGCTGAATCTACAAAAAGGATGTTAAGCTGGACAAAACTGAACCGATGTTCTCCAAATAACAGAAAAAAACTAGGGCTTACAGTTGTGCCTAATATGCTCCTCTCCTCTGTTTTGTCACATCAATGCTACAATCAAGTGAATGACAAGAAGGAACACTTAAATTCAAAATTTTTAACTTACTAGTGATTGTTTTATTCTAACTTAGTGATTTTTTTCCCCCAGCTACATGTCAAAACATGCCCTGTTTAATTACTCCCATGTTTCAATCTCTGCAATCTGCCTGCACCATGCTAGTTCAGTAAGGTCAGCAGCAATTTCCTCTTGGCAAGATCCAACCTTTCTCCAATATCATCATCATTGAACTTTCTGCCACTTTTGATCATATTTCCTGAATCCTGAAGTTGTGAAATCTCTCCTCTTGGCAATATTTAGTTGTACAGACCACATTCAGTCCTCAAATATACACTGGAACTCTCAGAGATTTTAAAGGGGAGTTCTTCACATGCATAACAGAAACAACTGTAGACTTCAAAGGAATAGTCAAATTGCATATTTTGCTCTTTGTGGGCATTTTAGTTTCAATGGGTTTGTGCCTAATGAACATTCCCTAAAACCTTTACCCTGTAAACTCTATACTTTACAGGCTTTTTTTTTCCCCCTTTTCCATTCTTAAAAGTGGAAAAGAAGCAGAAAAATCCATGATGCACTAACAGAATCCTCTGCTCTTCATTATAAATAGAGCTTTAGCCCTGGTTGGTCAAATGATTCACAGTACACCCATATTTCAGAAACAGGCTAATCCTATCATTTTCAGAATACCTCCTGCCCTTTTTTCTCTGCAAATTTCTTATCTTGTGTAGTGATATAAAAGCCATAAAGCACATCTGCTTTGTGATCTAACCTGTGGTTGCTGAATTCATTTCTCCACTACTGCTTGACATCCCTGATGCCACCAGCAGTCAGAATGTATCATCTCATTTATATCATTGACCAAACCACCCACATGATTTCTCAGCCTGCTAAGTTCAACCCTGCATTAAGAAGTACTCAGTCATATGGGGTAGGTCACTGCAAATGAGGGGTGACTAGAGGTGATGGTGGCATCTCAAGTGGTGAGCTCTCCTGATGTCCACATTTACAGCTGCAGTTTTATCTTCCTTGCAGAGGACTTCTGCCCTCATGAGTAATCACTACCTGACTCACATATGAGTGAGTCCAGAAGTCACATTTTCCCTCTACTCTACTTTAGCAGGGGAGTTTTACTAAATCCTACTTCAGATTTCTGTCAGGATTACAGAATACATGACCCATTAAATTAGGTAAGGTCTTCAGGTCTATGTTTTCCCAAAGCCAATCTCCTCATTTGCCTTAGGCTGCAGGAAGGCTCTGACTGAACAAATTTAAAGAACAGAGTTAATTAAAATCTCTCAGATCATTCAAGAGGTCAACAACCCCTAAAAAAGGCTGGTATGATTTTAAGTATGCTTACTCTTCACAGTTTTGTCAAAATCATCTAGATTAATAAATCAAAATCACTGCAAGGTCACTTGGAGAGAATCACAGGAAGCCACATGCAAGCCCTGAGCAGCTGAGAGACCTCCAGGGCAATTGCCTGTGAAAGGAGGCAGCTGCGGGCAAATAGACCCTAACCTTAGCCCCACACATCAGCATCACTGTCTACACAGCTATTCTTCCTCCTGAGGAATATATTTTTCCTTTTAGGTATTTTGTCTGTTTGTTTGTTAGTTTTCCCCCTTGTATTCTTTCTGGTTCCTTTGACTTTCTAATGAGCTGTAATTCATGGTCAGCAATAGTTTCTCCTAGTCAATGTGAACCATTTGTGGCCAGTAAAATATAATTATTAAATTGTTTTAAACAAAGGCTTTGCTTTTTCAGTCCTTTGAAATCACTGGAACACAGCCTGATGGCAGCAGAATGTGTGATATATTAAGGCATGCAGATATCAATTCATATCCTCTGTAGTCAGAACTGCAATTATATACAACTTTACAGAGAAAAGTAATGGAATGCACCTTTGCTTTTTAACCCCCATGAGTAACAGAACAATAGTGTTGAAAAAATTTTGACTTAACAGAAAAAAAACCCATGCAGAGGACATCTTTCTTTATATCCACTTGTTACAAATGCTTATTTGATTATAAAGTGTGTTACAATGCTTCAGTGCAAATAGAAAGAAGTAGGCATAAAGCAGAATTAAAGAGATACAACTATTAAAACTCTCATTAAGTTCTGCATACCAGATGTCAGCATATACTATTTCATTGTTGATAAAGTATACTCTTGCAAGTTATCAGAAGCAGTACAATGCTTCAATACATTCTGTTCTCTGCAGTGATCAGTAACAGACTTTTGCATAGCCTAAACACAAAGATCATCTACAAAACAAGAAATCAGTAATGAAAAACCTGCACTACATCTGCTGCGTTATTTGCTTTTATGTGTTGCAGGTTAAAGCCATTTACTCTAAAATATAAGTGAAGTTACTGCTGCAGATTTCTGATTATTCCCAAGCAGTTCAAGCTACTCTGGAATCTTAATACAGAATTCAGGGTCAGCTCACTTCAATGTACACAAAGCTCTGGCTGTATTTTAACTTGAGAAAACACAATTGGAGGTCAAATGTAAGAGCAAGCACAGGCAGCATTCCACACGGCAGCAGTGCTCAAAGTTCAGATAAAAGTGGGGGGTGTTTCTTCCTGCTTAAAAAGAAATGTAAAGATAGATGCGGCATTGTAAGAGACAGATACTCCAGTCATAGGAGACATGTGATGGTGTCTAGAAACACAGAGATTTCAAAAGGCCATCAAGAGGCATAGAGAAAGCAGAGGAATTATTAATATCAAGCTGTAAGGAACTGAACAAAAACAAACCAAGGAACCTTCCAAAAGGAGAGGAAATTAGGTTATAAGTCTCAGTGTTAGTACGAAGAGAGGAAAAAAAACTGCAGTGAACTCTGTAGTAAGAGCTCTCCAAGCCATTTTCACATCAGACAATTACGTGATCTCATACACGTACCTGTGGCCAAATCTTAGCATCCACTGCCTAATAACTAACATGCTAATGGATGTCAGTGTTTACTCTGGTATTTTAAACTCGAAAATCTGTAAAATGTATGACTTCCTTTGCATTCAGCACATCTGTATTCTGAACATCTAAGTAAATTCTGCTGGTTTTACTCTCCCATTAATTAAGGCAGAAAGGGAAAATATTACTGTTTTAATGCACACTAAAGTGATATGGCCCACAAATATTGATCCACTACATTCTATGTATGAAATACATAAATAAAATGAAATTAAATAATGAAAAATGAAAGAAAGAACAGTTGTGCAGAGCTTTTATTTGGAAGTTCTTGGATTCTTCTGTAGAATTTAGCCTAGCAGCATACTTTAATTCTGGAATATTCATAAATATACGAAACAGATGTACTAACCAAACCATAGTTTATATGGACATATATGAAAAAAATGAAAAAGCAGGAAAGAAAAACAGATCCAGAACATCTCAGCAGGGATTCAAATAACCTTTTTCAGATACTACTCATTTGACTAAGGCCAGCCATCTTACAACACCTGCAACTTCTTCCAAATTCTTAACCCAGACGAGACAACACTGCATACTTCTTTCCCAAGTGAATCAATGATTGATTTTCCCTATGTTTCTATAGGGCTGTCACTGATTGACAAAGTAAGTCCCCTGGAGAAGCAATATTTCTAGATAAATACTAAAGCTTTCTGTCAGATAGTTCTGCATTGTTTCAAACAATACTTATCAGTTACAAAGGAAACATAAAAATGTATGTATATAAAATATCAAACTTCAGACTCTTTGCTTTAGGTGTCTTAAGCAATTATTGAAAAAATACTAAAATAAAAAATTGCAAAAAACTAAGAAATTCCGTTTTCATAATTTTGAATGGCCTTCTAAAATATAATATACTGGTAGAGTTCTCAGTCCTGAGAGATATGGACCAGGAAAAGAGTGAAGACAGGATCCTGAATTTTAGGGAAGCAAACTTCCAGCTCTTCAAGAAGTAGTCAATAGCACCTCCTGAGGAAATGACCATGAGGTGAAGGGAGCAGAATACAGCTGACATATCTTTAAGGACACTTTCCATAGCAGGCAAAAGCTCCCCAGGCATAAGAAATCAGGGAAGGAAGGCAATGGCTAAGTCAACCCACTGGTAAAACTAAGGGGCAAGAAGAAAATGCACAATGTGGAAGTAGGAACATGCATTCTGGGAAGAGTATAGGGATGCAGTCCAAGGCATGTATCAAGGTATGGCTGGAGCTGTACATCCCTTGGTAAGGGATGCAAAGAGTAACAAGGGTTTTACAGCCAGGATAGGAAGGTCAGGGTAAGTGTACACCCACAGTGGACATGACTGACAAACTGGTAAGAAAGGATGAGGACAAGGCTGAGATATTCAACAACATTTTTGCCTCAGTCTTCACTGACAGTCTCTTTTCTCACACTTCTTGAATGGATGGACCACAAGAAAGGGAGTTGGGGAGCAACTGTAAGAGAAAATCAGGTTCCTGACCACCTGAAGAACTGGAATTTACATAAATCTACAGGACCTGACAAGATGCATCTCAGATTCCTGAAACTGACAGTGTTGCCCATCCACTCTCCATGATATTTAAGAAGTCATGGCAGTCATGGCAAGTCACAGACTGGAAAAGAGAAATATGGTACCCATTTTTAAGAAGGGTAGAAAAGAGGACCCTGGGAACTACTGACCTGTCACCTCTGTGACTGGGAAGATGAGGGAACAGATCCTCCTAGAGGCTGTGCTAAGCCACATGGAGGACAGGGAGGTGATTTGGGACAGACAGCATGGCTGCAGGAAGGGCAAGTCCTGTCTCATCAGCCTAGTGGCCTTCTAAAACAAAGTGGCTACATCAGTGGACATGGAAAGAATTAGGATGTTCTTTATCCAGATTTCTGTAAAGCCTTTGACACAGTCCCCCAAAATAGCCTTCTTTCCAAACTGGAGAGAATGTATGTGACGTGAGCAGCCCACAGAATAATGAATTGGCTAGATGGTCACAATCAGAGAACTGGTCAATGTCTCAATGTCTGGTTGTAGATCAGTGATGAGTGGTGTCCCTCAGGGGTCTGTACGGGGACCAGTACTGATTAGTATCTTCATCAATGCACAGTGGGATCAAGTGCACCCTTGGCAAATTCGCAGATAACATCTTGCTGAGTGGTGCAGCTGTGGTCATGCCTGAGGAATGGGATCTCTTCCAGGGGGACCTGGACAAGCTCTAGGAGAGAGCCCACAGGAATCTTACAAGATTTAACAAGGCCACGTGCTGGTGGTGCACCTGGGTCAGAGCAACCATGGTACCAACACAGGCTTGGGATGGACACATCAGAGCAGCCCTGCCCAGAAGGACTTGGGGATGCTGGATATAAGGAAGGCATTATTTAATATGAGGCTGGTGAAACACTAGAGAGGTGGTGGATGTCCCATCCATGGAAACATTCAAGGCCAGACTGGAGGCGAGGCTCTGAGCAACCTCATCTAGTTGAAGATGCCTCTGCTCACTCTTTGAGTCCAACTAGAAGACAGTTCCTTTCTTTCCCACAGGAAGTGAAAGACATTTCATGATTTGGATATTAAGATGGGCAGTCAGGGAAATGGACAGAAACTCGTACTTACTTGGTTCCAGTAAAACAAGCAAGACCAAATTCCTTAATTCCAAAAAAATAATTTTCTTCTTTCCTCTCCTCACACTTCTGATGCATTTCCACTGTGTAACACGTGAACTAAGAATGATCAAAGCTTAAAAAGAAACTCAAATTCTCATGAGTTTGGGACATTTTCTCCCTTCTCTTATTATGCTAAATCATTAAGAGATTTTACAACCTGTAATCAGCAACAATAAAAACACACTTCTAATCCTGAATCTTGCAGCATCTAAAGTAATTCTACCCTTTTACCATTATCAGTCAGACAGCAAAATTTCCTTAAAAGAGGATGAATTACAATGGAAGATGGACTAAGAACAGGTTTTTCAACCATCTCTGTCTTAATGTTCCAAAAATTTATGAGCCACTGAACTGTACAACAGAAAAGGTTGTGTTTTTCCCTCCTCCATGTAATTCTGGCTTTGTTTTCCAATACTGAGATTTTTATTTTTCTATCTGATATTGTAATATTGCACTTTAAAAATCAGACTTGAATACTAGCAACCATGTAGGTTCCATTAATTTACAACTTAGCAATATGAGTGTAACAAATTTAGAAAAGGACGGCAGAAATTCATCTACAGTTTATTTCTGTAAACACTTCTTACATGTTATGTATCTCATGTTCCTTTGGAGGGCTGGGGCTTTAGGAGCAATTGTGTTCTTAAACTTAATCAGAACCACATGCAGGTCAGTGTGAGGGTCTGTCTAACTGAAGCAGAACTGGAAAGTATATTAAAAGTTAACTATGAAATTATTTCATATGTAACTTACAGAGTTTAAGGAGTCAATTTAACAATGTTAGTGTCGTGGTATGGTTGAAAACAGAGCATTTAAATGAAATTACTCACTCTACCTTCAATATTTCTGCAAGTCAGATTTCTTAAATTTGCAACTAAAAACAAACAAAAGGCATAACATGCAAACCTCAGACAAGCAAAAAAGATAGAAAGTGGGACAGAAGCCTTATTCCTATGCCTTTCCTCCATTGCTATTTCTGATGGGGAGACTACAGAAGAGCCAAATCCCTGTAGTATCACTTGCATTAAGTGTTGGCATCTCTATTCCATAATGCAAATCTGGACTTTGTACAATTTTGTTTTAAACACTATTGAAATTACAGTGGCAGTAAATTAGTAAAGAGCAAAGAATGGGAACTACAAGCAAGGGCTTTTAAAACCCTCACAGTTATTTAGCAGACATGATACCACCCCATATCATTTAATATGTATTGTATGTATTATGTTATTTAAAAATTAAGTATATGAGCAGGAGACAAGTCTACTTGTCTACTAATAGGTGATGCCTAAGAGTTATGCATAATCAGTTGACAAAAATCAACAAAATGGTCAGGCAGCAAGTGCTTGCTTTGGTTGGGGTTTTTTAGTTTTGTGTGGTAATTTTGCATATGTGAAAGGGAATTAAACAGCACTTACTAGTGCCAGACACAATATGAGCAAACAGCTCATAGCATCAATGAGCTCACAGCATCAATGCACAGCTCTCTAAATGCATCTCATTTTTGACCTCCAACATTCTTGCTGAAAGTCTAGGTCACAGAACAAGACTTCAGAGCCCTTCATTTGTGTGACTTAAGCTCATGGTTGTGAGTCACAGTTAAACAGAGGGCACTGTCAATAACACTGGTAAAGGATCACATTTGGGGAAGATTTCTCCCCTCTGATCTTCACAGCGTAAATAATGCTCACTCTGTACATGTTCCAAGAGCAGAACTCCTATTGAGGTTGCATTTACCAAAAAAAAAAAGAAAAAAAAAAGTACAGAATACACAACAGAGATCTACACTGTGGATAGGAGACTCGCAGCATGAATTAGAGAATAACTTTGCCCTTAATTTGAACTTGTGTTCTTCCTTGCTTCCCCACATTGCAAGATCCATGTGTAGCTGTGCTTTTCAGTCATGCAAGTATGACAGAAGAGCAATCACACTTCCCCTGATGACTCACACGAAACACATATTTCCAACAAAAAGAACCAAAATAATTTGGTAAGGCCAGCTCATGAAAACCCATCTGTTGTGTACTTCACCCTGATGTTGTATACTCACAGTGGAAAGAATAACCTTGAAGGTTCAATGTTCAATGGCAGAAATGCTACTTTGTCTTCAGAGTGCTGACACATCATTGTATTTTCAGTCCTTAATACAGATTTATTTGTGTATGTGTGACGGTAGCACAACTGAAAACCTTTCAATTAGAGGGACAATAGAAAACTACACCTTCTAATATAAAATTCTGCTAATGTAATTCTTATTGTGCTTTAAATACAACCATAGGGGTTTTATTTTCCATCAAGACAATATAATATCCCTCTGCATAAGAGCACCATTTGCTGAACAACTTTACTGAGCATTTACAGAGTAACTTTTATCAAGCTGTGCTCCTATAAATCAACCTCTATGGTTTTCTGCAACTCACCAGAACTGTCTCTTTATTCTTCTATTGGGAAAAAAAAAATTGATCTCATGGGAAAAGATATTGATGTACACAGACTCAGCCCTACAAAAACTTCATAAACAATGGCCTTTTCCATCCCCTTGAATTTTTTTTTTTTTTGCTTCTTAGTACATGATAGCAGCAATCCTAGCACAGCCAGTTTCAGTTGAGTGCTTTCATTGTGAGCAGTCTCAGAAATTAAGCAGGTCTCAGAAGTTACAGACCCTGCTGTGTCAAGGTCTACACCAACATGCACCATCACTAGACATGACAGAAAACACAGAAGGAAAGTTTAACCCAGAATCAACAGGAATAACCTGGCAAACTGTTCATGTCTGTAGTGAGCAAGTTAGAAAAAGACACTGCCAGGAAAATTATGGATTTGTCCCAATGATGGGAGAAGTTAACTTGACCACTTTTTGGGTGTAGAAAATTCTCTATTTTCAAACACTGCTAAAGGAAACATAACTAGTATAGTTCAAAAGTAATCATAGTGTAAGGCTGCCTTTTGGGAGCTGTGGGAAATTATTCAACATTATTGCTTCTTCACAAAATGAGCTGTTTTCAGCATTCATTTCATTCTGAGAAAAAATTACTAACATGCTTAAGTCAAAGCTTTACATAAAACTGGCCAATTTGCAGAATTTTGGGCAAAATTCACTTCCAAGTTACATTTACAAATGTACTTCAATTCAAGCACTGGCATTAGCTAAAAACAGGAAGAAAAATTCCAGATTCAACTTATGATGGAATTTTTAACCATGAAGACAAAATAGAAGCAAATATCTCTGGCACAAGGTTACTCCCTGCTCAGAAACTTGGCTTTGAAGTGCTAGGTTTTGCATGGAAAAAGCTGGGTGGGTGAGGAGAGATTGATGCTAGATGGAACGGAAGATAAACAAACATTTCCTACAAAACATTCTGGGTTTTCATAGGATTTTAAAATGGGAGGGTGAGAGGGAGTCAATATATTTTCTACCAACATCTCTCAGTATTGATTTAAAATCCATTCCCACCATAACATTTTCCATTTGATATTCTTAAAAATCTAGTCTCATTATTATTACCTGCATCATAGGATAGAGAATGTATTATTTCATTTCCAAATTATCACCCATACTTTAACATGGAAAAAGCCTATAAAAAAATGAAGCCAGCATTGGAGTACAAAACACCAACCACACACACCTTTCACTGTCAGACATGCAACAATTCTAACCAATGCAAGTACAGTGATCTGTCAGAACCTTTGCCTGTATAAAAATAAGTTTAAATAAACAAGAAACAGAAAAACAATATTTGGGAATAGCTAAACTCAAGTAACTAGTGTGATTGAAGGTGCTTGCAGCTAAGGCACTCATGCTTATTTCCACTTAGGAAGCAGCAGATGCTCAGGCCACAGATGCCCAGGCATCCTCCTCACTGGAAACACACCAAACTTCTCAGAAACCTCTGAAAGATCAATTAAAACAGAGAGCACAAAATTAGCATCTCAGACATCAAAGACAGAGATTAACTGTACTAGTCAGCTGGCGCAGCCAATCTACAATTAGAAGGTTCTCTGAAGTCCCTTATAAGCAAAAGTGAAAGAGCAGGGGTTCATTCGTGAACAAAGATATCAAAAAGATAAAAATGGCCTTAAAGAATCAGTGAAAGTCAGGTTCATAGTCTCAAAGAAGGCACTGGAAATAGGAAAAAGAAAATCCCAGTACTTCATTAGCCAAAAGCCACAATACGCTGGCTGGAATGCAAAAAAAAAAAAAAAAAAAAAAGTGATATGACATTTTGTGGGGGAAAAAAACCCTAGGGGTATGATACAGACTGTATAAACATCAGTAAGTACGCCCAAAGCAATCTGGGCTCTTATTAATCATAATTCTACAATGATAAAAAGACCGTCTTTTGGAGTGAAAACAGTCATCACTGTCACATGCTCCATTATGGAAAGGATTTATGTGGTTTCCTCTTAGCAATGTAAACCAAGGCTTGAAAAGTTCCACGTGTTTTGTTTTTCAAAGCCCTCTTATGGCAACTACCAGGCACTACAGTGCTAATCCACATTTAAAAATGGCAAGAAATTACGAAAGGGGTGTTGCTTCACAGTATTTTAGTATAACAAAAAGCTGAATGTTAAATAAAGCAATGGATAGTAGCTTAAATACAGAACTGAAATTATGAGTCATATTCCTTTGCTTTAATATTGGCAAATTTACACAAAATCTCTTATAATGCCTTGCAGAAACTATAATCACATCATATTCACAGCAAATCCCCACTTTTCACCTCAGATCACAGTTCTGTATTTGAAGCAAAATTTGGTCTCTAAGCCCATGTTAATAGTACTGAGGCAAATTTGTACCATTTGAATGCTTTTTATGTCTGTTATTTTAAATTGAAGCCCTCTTCAGGGACCTTGGTAGTTATAGTTTCCTATGACTGCTAAAAGGAAAAATACATCCTATCTCTAATTCTCTTTGATTTCAAATGCCGAAAATGCCATGGGTACCCACCATTGCTGCATTCATTTTCATCTGTTTTGCTTAAACAAGCAATTATTTAATTTTCATCAATGATCTCATTAGCACAGACTTACTTGCATCTGCAGTATAAAAAATGCTCCATAAAAGCGAATTCTATTTCATATCAAACCAAACAAGACTTTTCAAGCTACTACTTGATACACAAATATGACACAACATACCATAGAACCTCCTCACCTTTTTCTTATTTACTTGTTGAAAAAGCCTGTCTCTCTGTTCAAAAATACACGAGAGATCAACACTTCACAGGGAAGTAGTCAGAAGACTATGACTGTTGCAATGCTACTTGGTATAGCAAAAAATACGAAATTACCATCTGTAAATTATTCTTTGGATGAGACTTTTAAAGCATAGACAGATGCAAACTTAGGAATTTTGGCCACAACTAAAAAGGAAATAGTAATAATCTAATAAAATGTACCATAAAAGTCGGGCCTTCTTTTGCCTCTACAGTCTTTCAACAACACCTTTATCAAACCACACAACTACCAAAACAGAAAGTGCTTTTCTCATAGAATGATTTGGGTTTAAAAGGATTTAAAAACTCATCTAGTCCAACCCCACTTCACTGAGCAGACATCTACAAGATCAGCTTGTTTAGTGCCCCACCCAACCTGTCCTTGAATGTTCCCAAGGATGGGACACCCACCACCTCTCTGCGCAACCTGCTCCAGCGTTTTACCAACCTCATTATGAAAAATGTCTTCCTTATATCTGATCTGAATCCATTCTACTTAGTTTAAAACCATCACCCTTGTCCTATCGCAACAGCTCCTGCTAAAATCTCTGTCCTCATCTTTTTTTATAAGCTTACTTTAAGTCCTTAAAGGCTGTCTTCAGAGCCTTCTCTTCTCCAGGCTGAACTCTCTGGGCCCATACTAAAAAGTGGTCCAGGTCTCTAATGATTTCTGTGGCCGTGCCCAGGATTTGCTTCAACAGGGCCATGTCCTTCCTGTGCTGGGAGCCCAGAGCTGATGCAGCTCTGCAGGTGGGGTCTCAGCAGAGCAGGGCAGAGGGGCAGAATCCCCTCCCTGGCCCTGCTGCCCACGCTGCTTTGGCTGCAGCCCAGGACACGTTTGGCTCTCTGGGCTGGGAGTGCCCATGGCTGGGTCACGTCCAGCCTCTCACCCCCAGTACCCCCAAATGCCTCTGGGCAAGTAAGATGATTTTGTGTCTTTAATATTACTCATTAAAGTTTGGGATAAACTTTATCATTCCCTAGATTCTCACTTGCAATCTTCACTGAAATCCTTAAATTGATTCTTAATCCCACAAAATGGGACGAACTTTCTTGGATAGTGTTCTTGATCATAAAGAAAAGTGTGTGTCCCCTGCTGTGTCCCACCAAGCAAAAAGAGGGTCTCCCAGTGCCAGAACAGTTCTTGGGGCAGGGAGACAGACTTCTTCTTGACACGTCCTCAAGAGCTGAAGGTAAATCATACTATAATAATATGCTCATATTACAGCTACCAGTGCACATCAGCACCCCCAGTTCCAAAGGACTTGGAAGCTGTGCAGGGAGATCTCACACAGCACAGCTCTCTGCACAAGATGCTCAACCACAGGCTCTTGAATGTTTGTTTTAAACCATATTCTAATGTCCATTCTGAAACATACCACCTGAAAAAGCACTGAACAAAATATAGAAAAACTGAATAATTGGACACCTTTTTCCCCTTTCTTGGTCTTTTTTTAATGTTTTATTGTTGTAACACTTGGATTTTGAAACTGGGTCCTTATTGCATGCAATATTTTATGCCTGTAAAGAATAACTTTGTGAAGTAAAGAGAGAACATGGAAAAAACTCAAATCATTGGCCCCTGTCCTGCCTGATTCAAGTGCAATTTCCATGTGTTTTAATAACATTAAATTTAACTCCTGGAAGTTTAAATTGCCAGTTAACTCAATGTAACTCCCATCAGATAGGATAAACACTTGATACCCCTGATTGTTTGACTCTTTTTGAAATATACCTGCAACTGATGGCAAAATAATCACTGCTAAAAAACAGGGTAGACTGTCACTGTACAGAAAACTAAAAGCTTCATAAATGAAAAAAAAAACAAATTTGTCTTTTAAATTCACTCATACCTTGTAATTCTAGCTCAGATGTATTAAGTTTTACTCCACAATGTACTGAACAAACATTACAGAAATAACTCTACCAAGACCCCAGCAGCAAAGACTGGATTTTTTCCATATGGAATAAATACTAGTATCATTTTCCATATGTCTTTGCTTATTTTCAGTTCTAAATATAAAAACATTGCAAACAGGCATAGAAGAGTTATCAAATCCTGCTAGAGCCAAAACTGGACACAAATGTAACATCATAAGGCAAACAGGTTTGGACTCAAAATGAAATTCCAAGATTCCGAGTGCTATAGGAAGCAGCTGCTAAACTCAAAACACATCAGTGTATTTTCATCAAACTTCGGTTGGTTCTCTTTTTGTTTAGTTTATCTGTTTGTTTTAGTTCTTTTTGTTGTTTTTTGAAGTGTTCACAGAAAATTAATTTGCCATTTTAACAGCCCTAATAAGTAAAGTGTGGACAAAAGAACAACTGTATGCATTGAAAGGCTACTTCCCACTTCCAACCAAACAAGAGCAAATATGTTCCTGAAACACAGCCAAGCAGCTGTATTACAGAAAGGTTCTGTTTCATTCTTAATTTGGAAACAAAGGAGACTGCTTTGCAAAGTATTATTTGCATTACTCTAATAATCTAGAAACCAGATCATGTGCCTGTACATACAAAAACTTAGACTGTAATTTGGCTGACTAGACTGCTCATCATATTTTAAGCTGTTTTATTAATAGACCTTTGTTTCATAGGAGTAAGATGCCAGTGAAATATTTCAAGAAAGACAAAAATTATATGTCACCTTAGAGCAAGGGAAAGAAACTATTTTGGCTTCAAACTGCTTGCTTCTGGCTGTTTGTGCTTCATGCAACACATGGCAATTCACAGACTGGACAGACAGCTTTAGAACAAGTAAAGCTGTAGACAGCTCTCAGCAAGGATTCAATTCTGACAGACCGTCAGTAACTGCAGTGTCAAGTAGGATTCTTCTAACTCCACTACACTCCTCAATTATACAAAGGTTTTTTTACCAGACCATCTCCCATTTGTATACACACTACTCCAGGGTTGCTTTTGTCAAGCTTGAGAAAGCCCTAAGAGAAGGGAGAAGAAACCACTGTGTCACTTAAAGTCCTGCTCAACTTTCATCAGTCTTCTGTAGTTATACAATATCCAGAGGAAAGACAGAGGGGCCAGATATCTCTGTAGTCAGCTTGTTAGACACTGTAACTAAGTTATTACTGAGAGAATTCTTAAAGGAACTTACCAGTAGAGAAAACAAAAACTGTGTTTTCCCAAAGACCGTATGTTTTCAGAGCATCAGTAAGATTTCCTACTGCTTCATCCATAAGAGTCACCATTCCTGCATAATGGCGCCTCTTTACATCTTTGATAGAAGAATATGGTTTCATGTATTCTTCAGGGACCTCGAGAGGTTCATGCACAGACTGAAAGGCAAGATAGAGAAAGAGGGGCTGGGGTGGAAGGGATAGAATGGAAATTAGTTGAACAAAAAGTACTAAGTGCAAAAGTTGCTGCAGCAAAAGCAGACCTGATTTATCAACAGTGCAGGTAGTGTGTTTTGATTTCTTCTACAACTTCTACATCTTCTAATCCCCACACATAAACTAAGAAAGCTTTGAAAAATTACTTTTGAAAAGTTGTGGAAAAACATCAGGTGTATCTTTTCTTCATAACACAATTGTTAACAACTTCTTTCCATTAAACATCTTGCCTAAAATTTCCCTTCACTTTTTAGAAGTGCACACTACTTGCTAAACCATTTCTAAGACTTTATTAATTGCATTATAATAAAAGAAATGGAGAAAGGTTGCAGGCCAGTGCCATGCAGACAAAGCTGATTTTGGCAGCAGACAAGTGCCACTTCTCACATTTAGCTCCTTGCACTTACTGAATAGCACTGAATTAGCTCAAACACAGCTCTATTAATATTTCATTAACTTTTTTTGATACATTATTTAATGCTGAGGTTATTAGAATAGCAGCTGTTGACTGTACCTTCTCAGTTTTGTGGTTGGCTATAAGATCTATAGCTCTTTCTGTGAATAAATTTGTGGAGTACACATTTTTAAATCCAGTTGCAACTTCCTCCCCATCCCGAAAGTCCAGAGCACAGCGCGTCACATTCTTTGCCTTGATGAGGACACAGCGGTCATGAGTATAATAATCCTCACTGCCCAGGAGATAGCCTAGAACAGGAAAAGATGTCAAATGAGCAGGCCAGCATCATGTCACATAATCACATACATCAGGAGGAGAAAAAAAGTCAAACATAAATGTCAAAACACTAGTGGTTTTGACCTGAAACACTAATTCAACGCTGGACCACCTACGGGGGCAACCTGACAGGTTGTAGCTCCACACTTAATACATCATACGCTTTTCATTGCTAATGCAAACAGTAATTTCAAAAGAAATTAAACATTTTGAAAGCAGTTCAATGACTTCTTGTTTATACTTTGATGTCCATTAACATGAAACTAATGCACTGAGGGCCAAGGCAGTGTTCTAGCCATGAACTAGTTTGATTTTTGGAGGTATGATCTTGTACATTTGTATTTTGATATAAGGCTTCCATCTATATTGGAAAGTTTGGAATTTTTAAAATTCATTTATTCAAAAACACTCAAGTATGAATCATCTTATATGTCTGGTGTAATGCAATTTCTGATCCACTGCTGACACCAGCTGGTGAAGAAAAGACACTATCATTTAGAGATATTCAAAGGAAATTAAGAAAAAATTCTACAAGTAAAGATTTGCTTCTACCTAGGGCTAGCCTGTTAGGCTGGAGAGCACTTACAATCACAGCCTGTTAGGCTGGAGAGTTTTAGCAATCACAAATAAAACTTCTCAAAATCACTTGGATCTCAAAAATCACATTTGAAATTAGATTTTAGATTTCTCCCTCAATATTCTGAAAAAAATAGACAAAACTGAAAATGTTTTATGTTCTGCAAAAAAAACCTTGGGACAAAAATCCAAGATAGAAGACATTTACTTGAACTTATTTTCAGCAGCTGCAGCTAGTAATTTATACAAAAACAAATGTACAGAAAAAAAGAAGTTATCTTAAATACAATATAAATGTCTACTATATTTTAGGAGGAAAAAATGGGTACTCTTTCAAAAGATAAAGTGATTTTATGGGAGACTGCTACAATTACTCATAGGCACAAGCTGCATTTTTTCCATTTTGAATGTCCACTGTGGGAGACTCTGCATCAAGTGTGCCATGGAATCAAATACCCCTAATCATAACCAATGCCTACTGGAATCACATGAACATTGCAGGATACTAAACCACTATATCCTCTGAAAAATAATGTCACGTTGGGCACCCAACAACCATACCCAGAGGCAGCCTGCTCCCAGGCACCTGCGTGAAGAGCCTGCTCAGCCCCAGGGTGAGATTTCACAAGGAACAGCAGCCTATCTACCCCTACACCATCAAAAAGATCCCAAGCTCCTGTGAAGGGATGGGAGAAAGCACAAACGTTTAAGCAATGAGCTATTACATTCTGATCCACATATATTGGCTTAATTCAGATGGGAAACCATCTGAGCACTGAGCTCCCTGAAGTATGAAAATAAGTAAACTATCTAAGGGAAAGGGAAACGCACCTAATGTTTGGACCAACATTGCTTATAATGTTTGGACCACATACACAGCACAGTCACACTCTTCATTTAAGCCTCAGGTTAGACAACAGCAATGCAAGCTTCTGCACTGAAATGAGCTATTTTGAAATTCATTGTTCAAGGAAAGTGTCTTAAAAACAACCAAGCAAAGATGGACCTCTTTGAGCTCAGTGCCGTGCAGAATGAGATGTACAGCAGACAGCCCAAGTCACTGAACATCCGTGACACTTGTGCAAAACTAAGAAATATGGAATCAATACTGGGACATGGGCCCAAACTATACAAGGAACAATCAACAATAGGTTGCTCTGCAAGTAATGCCCTCACACTTGGACAATCTACTGTTTATTCT
Organism: Petroica traversi; assembly: GCA_025920805.1. Taxonomy (NCBI): domain Eukaryota; kingdom Metazoa; phylum Chordata; class Aves; order Passeriformes; family Petroicidae; genus Petroica; species Petroica traversi. The sequence goes on from JAHLSL010013733.1 coordinate 259,918, forward strand.
GCGAGTTTGACTTCCTAACTTGTGAGGGTCTGGACACTATTTTATAGAAGCTTTCACACCATCTTGCTATCAACTCTGGAAAATCAAGGCTACACAAACTGGCTGTAACTGCCACACCCTATTCCACTGTGCTGCTGTGGTAGGAGACAGAGAATTGGAATAAAGTTAAGTCTGGGAAGTAGGGAGAGTGAGGGAAAACGGTAAGAGAGAAATACCTTACTTGGAGCCACACAGTAATTCCGATATTTTCTTTAGTAAATTGTAAAGCATTATCATTCTTTAAGCAGTGACTTCAGAAATATGTACACTCAGGTATGGTTTTACTTATAAACTAACAGTAAATCTGCTGTTCTTACAAGAATGGGGCAGTTTCTCACCCTTTTTAACCCTGCATTTATTGCTCATGTTAAATCATAACATTACCAAAGTAAGTGTCAAATCCTCTGCGGGTTGGAAGGCATTCTTTTCTGTACATCCCTAAATGCCACTTCCCCACCATGTGAGTAACGTATCCCGCCTCCTGAAGTAGCTCTGGGAGGAGTTTCTCATCCAGTGGCAGACAGCTGGGCTGGCATGGCCAAATTATCTGGTGTTGTAAACCTGTGTGGATCTAGCAGAGAAAAGAAACATAAGAGATCACTTACAGTTTAGCCCACAGGTTAAGTTATAAGCAGGCCCAAGAAGAAGCACAACTGCATTAGAGTTTAGCACTAGTTTTAGGGTCTTTTAATCTAACCAGTGTAGCACTAAAGATGATGAGGAAGCTGCACATGGAGGGCAGGGGTTGCATGGAGGAAAACAATAAAATAGCACTGCAAGAGTTAACATCTTCCCAGGCATAAATCTAGCACAATTTTAAAAATGCAAAACAAACCCAAAGCCTTTTATGCTTTCACACAGAAATCGAACAGGTAAGAATTACCATCATGGTCTGTTTGAAAGCTAGGGACATCTCAGGATGGAGTGAGATATTTTAAATGGGATTGAGATGGGCAAAACCACGCATGGCAGGTGAAGCTATCAAGCTTCTGCTTGTATCAGAGAACAGTCACTGGAGGAAAGGCTGATAAAAGAAAACTATTTTTCTATTAGCTTTCTAAATGGATATTATATATACACATTTGTATATTTATTTGTATGCTTTACATGAGTACAAGCACTATAGAAAGCATTTGTATATAGGGATGATACAAGCTTAGATCCCATACTGACAGATCTGGCAGATGACACTGCCTAATCTTTCATTTAATAGTTCTACTAAAGTTTCCAGTTTTACTAAGTGGTGAATTTTGTATTTCTTTTCAAAACAATGACTGACAACAATACTTCAAGTAGTATATCATGCTTGATGTAAGGGACCTCCTCAGTTACTGATACTATAAACTGACTTTTGTCAATTTCACTGTGTTCTCCTCAATCAAAAAGGCACTAACCTAAACCTAGGCCTGCAAACATATGTACACAAGTATAAATATCTTGTTTATGTACTAAATATTTCTAGCAATCTGTGTGGGTCAAAGCACAAAACCTCCAAGATCCCCTGGAGCAGATGACACCAAATTTTATGACACCACTAAGCACACCAGTGTAGCAAGCAGCATGATTAACTTTTAAAGCATTGCTTTAGCAACTGTCTGAATTGACTTTTAAAACAAATTAACCCTGATCTTAGGCAAGTGGGTAAGGCCTTTTTCTAAAGGGACTACTAGTTACTAACTTTCTTTGAACGAGAAGGTTCCAAAAATTAAATTATAGTATATATTTTATATATATAAAAATATTAAACATATTTTAAATGCTGTACTACAGAAAATATTAATATACAGAATGACACAAACTAGCAAAGCATTGTAATTTCTTGCACTGTATTTGGAAAACGAGGAAAAAAAAGGAGGCAAGAATAAAACAGATCTATAGCAATCTTAGACCAATATAATTGCTTTTTTTTCATATGGATTGCAAGGTGACTACCAAAATTCCAGTTCCAGAGAGGACCAGATTTAGGTTACTTTCTCAAGTCTCTAAGTAATGGTTAATCATATCCATGCGAAAAACAATTTTTAAAAAATCTCACATTTCTCCTATATGGTATAATTATTTTCTGCGTAATTATTCCTGCACAGAATGTCTCCTCTATTAAAAAAAAAGAAACTTACTTCCCTTTTCTAATATTATTTTACTCAGTTGCAACAAGGTCAACACAAAGATTATTAAATTATCAATCCAGATGTATGGCATGAATTTAAATCCAGACTGAATTATAGGTATTATCAATGTCTGCTTTTAAGATGTGATGCAGCAGTGGCCCATTTCTTGGAAGGCACGTTCAGACTGTGAACTTTATTTTAAAAACAGTCACTACAAAAAACTATTTTGGGTTATTTAATAGAACAACTTAAAGAGTTGGTAAAGATAATGTAAATTTCCTCTTCCGATTCATCATTATTCATTCTTGGGAGTTTCCAGAAACAAGACAAATGTTGCTTGGAAAGAGTGCCACTTAGAACAACCTTTCTGCAAAAAGAGATAGCATCCACTAATATATATTTTCTTTCATTCAGAGCAGTTTATTTGGCAATCACTATGGCTAACATGGCTGTGCAGGACTTCTTGAGACAGAGGAAGTTTCTGAAACACACTTAACCCTTTGTGAGTTTCTTCCTTCTGTCCATGCTGTATGTCCATACTTTTTTTTATCACCCCCCACTCCCCATGGTTTTGCTAAAACTGCAAAAGGGATGGGAAAGGGTAGAAGTATACCAGTATTATACCTGTGCAACAGGGGGAAAAAAAAAAAGTGGGAAAATCAGGATAATGACTACAAACGGTCTGGACACCCAGACTAATGATAACCCTGTGCGCACTCCATCGAAGAGCACGGAGCATCTCCATCTCCTGTACCAGGTGGAGGTGAATGTACAGCTTGTGACCCACTTAGGCGCTGCACAGGAAAATACTGCAAAAACTGAACAAGTGAGGCTGATCTTCTTCTGTCTGCATCTCGACCGTGTGCCTGTCCAGTGGAAAAACAACCAAGAGTCATCTGACTAGGGCAGAGATATCTTCCATGACAGGCTGCCGTGCCTGTTAATCCAGGCGAAGCGCAGAGAGCTCCTCGGCTTTCCTGGAACAGAACAATTTGCACCGGTTTCATGCCTAGTTTACCCCCGAGCTAGCCAGGCGAAGTGAAGTTTGCGTTCCAGAGCAGCCGCTTTGCACAGCGCCGAGGCTCAGAGCCCCAGCCAGGCGCAGCGGCGCGGGGGCTGCCAGAAGCAAGCGCGGAGCAACACAGCAACACCGGCCTGCGAGGACGAAAACTAGGCATGAAACCGGTGCACATTGTTCTGTTCCAGGAAAGCCG